>CAKJTD010000004.1:1422750-1437750 GCA_917499995.1 Ichneumon xanthorius
TCGTCATCGTCATCGTCATCGTCATCGTCATCGTCATCGTCATCGTCATCGTCTCGTCATCGTCATCGTCATCGTCATCGTCATCGTCATCGTCATCGTCATCGTCATCGTCATCGTCATCGTCATCGTCATCGTCATCGTCATCGTCATCGTCATCGTCATCGTCATCGTCATCGTCATCGTCATCGTCATCGTCATCGTCATCGTCATCGTCATCGTCATCGTCATCGTCATCGTCATCGTCATCGTCATCGTCATCGTCATCGTCATCGTCATCGTCATCGTCATCGTCATCGTCATCGTCATCGTCATCGTCATCGTCATCGTCATCGTCATCGTCATCGTCATCGTCATCGTCATCGTCATCGTCATCGTCATCGTCATCGTCATCGTCATCGTCATCGTCATCGTCATCGTCATCGTCATCGTCATCGTCATCGTCATCGTCATCGTCATCGTCATCGTCATCGTCATCGTCCATCGTCATCGTCATCGTCATCGTCATCGTCATCGTCATCGTCATCGTCATCGTCATCGTCATCGTCATCGTCATCGTCATCGTCATCGTCATCGTCATCGTCATCGTCATCGTCATCGTCATCGTCATCGTCTCATCGTCATCGTCATCGTCATCGTCATCGTCATCGTCATCCGTCATCGTCATCGTCATCGTCATCGTCATCGTCATCGTCATCGTCATCGTCATCGTCATCGTCATCGTCATCGTCATCGTCATCGTCATCGTCATCGTCATCGTCATCGTCATCGTCATCGTCATCGTCATCGTCATCGTCATCGTCATCGTCATCGTCATCGTCATCGTCATCGTCATCGTCATCGTCATCGTCATCGTCATCGTCATCGTCATCGTCATCGTCATCGTCATCGTCTCGTCATCGTCATCGTCATCGTCATCGTCATCGTCATCGTCATCGTCATCGTCATCGTCATCGTCATCGTCATCGTCATCGTCATCGTCATCGTCATCGTCATCGTCATCGTCATCGTCATCGTCATCGTCATCGTCATCGTCATCGTCATTCGTCATCGTCATCGTCATCGTCATCGTCATCGTCATCGTCATCGTCATCGTCATCGTCATCGTCATCGTCATCGTCATCGTCATCGTCATCGTCATCGTCATCGTCATCGTCATCGTCATCGTCATCGTCATCGTCATCGTCATCGTCATCGTCATCGTCATCGTCATCGTCATGTCATCGTCATCGTCATCGTCATCGTCATCGTCATCGTCATCGTCATCGTCATCGTCATCGTCATCGTCATCGTCATCGTCATCGTCATCGTCATCGTCATCGTCATCGTCATCGTCATCGTCATCGTCATCGTCATCGTCATCGTCATCGTCATCGTCATCGTCTCGTCATCGTCATCGTCATCGTCATTCGTCATCGTCCATCGTCATCGTCATCGTCATCGTCATCGTCATCGTCATCGTCATCGTCATCGTCATCGTCATCGTCATCGTCATCGTCATCGTCATCGTCATCGTCATCGTCATCGTCATCGTCATCGTCATCGTCATCGTCATCGTCATCGTCATCGTCATCGTCATCGTCATCGTCATCGTCATCGTCATCGTCATCGTCATCGTCATCGTCATCGTCATCGTCATCGTCATCGTCATCGTCATCGTCACATCGTCATCGTCATCGTCATCGTCATCGTCATCGTCATCGTCATCGTCATCGTCATCGTCATCGTCATCGTCATCGTCATCGTCTATCGTCATCGTCATCGTCATCGTCATCGTCATCGTCATCGTCATCGTCATCGTCATCGTCATCGTCATCGTCATCGTCATCGTCATCGTCATCGTCATCGTCATCGTCATCGTCATCGTCATCGTCATCGTCATCGTCATCGTCATCGTCATCGTCATCGTCATCGTCCATCGTCATCGTCATCGTCATCGTCATCGTCATCGTCATCGTCATCGTCATCGTCATCGTCATCGTCATCGTCATCGTCATCGTCATCGTCATCGTCATCGTCATCGTCATCGTCATCGTCATCGTCATCGTCATCGTCATCGTCATCGTCATCGTCATCGTCATCGTCATCGTCATCGTCATCGTCATCGTCATCGTCATCGTCATCGTCATCGTCATCGTCATCGTCATCGTCATCGTCATCGTCATCGTCATCGTCATCGTCATCGTCATCGTCATCGTCATCGTCATCGTCATCGTCATCGTCATCGTCATCGTCATCGTCATCGTCATCGTCATCGTCATCGTCATCGTCATCGTCATCCATCGTCATCGTCATCGTCATCGTCATCGTCATCGTCATCGTCATCGTCATCGTCATCGTCATCGTCATCGTCATCGTCATCGTCATCGTCATCGTCATCGTCATCGTCATCGTCATCGTCATCGTCATCGTCATCGTCATCGTCATCGTATCGTCATCGTCATCGTCATCGTCATCGTCATCGTCATCGTCATCGTCATCGTCATCGTCATCGTCATCGTCATCGTCATCGTCATCGTCATCGTCATCGTCATCGTCATCGTCATCGTCATCGTCATCGTCATCGTCATCGTCATCGTCATCGTCATCGTCATCGTCATCGTCATCGTCTTCGTCATCGTCATCGTCATCGTCATCGTCATCGTCCATCGTCATCGTCATCGTCATCGTCATCGTCATCGTCATCGTCATCGTCATCGTCATCGTCATCGTCATCGTCATCGTCATCGTCATCGTCATCGTCATCGTCATCGTCATCGTCATCGTCATCGTCATCGTCATCGTCATCGTCATCGTCATCGTCATCGTCATCGTCATCGTCATCGTCATCGTCATCGTCATCGTCATCGTCATCGTCATCGTCATCGTCATCGTCATCGTCATCGTCATCGTCATCGTCATCGTCATCGTCATCGTCATCGTCATCGTCATCGTCATCGTCATCGTCATCGTCATCGTCATCGTCATCGTCATCGTCATCGTCATCGTCATCGTCATCGTCATCGTCATCGTCATCGTCATCGTCATCGTCATCGTCATCGTCATCGTCATCGTCATCGTCATCGTCATCGTCATCGTCATCGTCATCGTCATCGTCATCGTCATCGTCATCGTCATCGTCTCATCGTCATCGTCATCGTCATCGTCATCGTCATCGTCATCGTCATCGTCATCGTCATCGTCATCGTCATCGTCATCGTATCGTCATCGTCATCGTCATCGTCATCGTCATCGTCATCGTCATCGTCATCGTCATCGTCATCGTCATCGTCACGTCATCGTCATCGTCATCGTCATCGTCATCGTCATCGTCCATCGTCATCGTCATCGTCATCGTCATCGTCATCGTCATCGTCATCGTCATCGTCATCGTCATCGTCATCGTCATCGTCATCGTCCATCGTCATCGTCATCGTCATCGTCATCGTCATCGTCATCGTCATCGTCATCGTCATCGTCATCGTCATCGTCATCGTCATCGTCCATCGTCATCGTCATCGTCATCGTCATCGTCATCGTCATCGTCATCGTCATCGTCATCGTCATCGTCATCGTCATCGTCATCGTCATCGTCATCGTCATCGTCATCGTCATCGTCATCGTCATCGTCATCGTCATCGTCATCGTCATCGTCATCGTCATCGTCATCGTCATCGTCATCGTCATCGTCATCGTCATCGTCATCGTCATCGTCATCGTCCATCGTCATCGTCATCGTCATCGTCATCGTCATCGTCATCGTCATCGTCATCGTCATCGTCATCGTCATCTCATCGTCATCGTCATCGTCATCGTCATCGTCATCGTCATCGTCATCGTCATCGTCATCGTCATCGTCATCGTCATCGTCATCGTCATCGTCATCGTCATCGTCATCGTCATCGTCATCGTCATCGTCATCGTCATCGTCATCGTCATCGTCATCGTCATGTCATCGTCATCGTCATCGTCATCGTCATCGTCATCGTCATCGTCATCGTCTTCGTCATCGTCATCGTCATCGTCATCGTCATCGTCATCGTCATCGTCATCGTCATCGTCATCGTCATCGTCCAATCGTCATCGTCATCGTCATCGTCATCGTCATCGTCATCGTCATCGTCATCGTCATCGTCATCGTCATCGTCATCAGTCATCGTCATCGTCATCGTCATCGTCATCGTCATCGTCATCGTCATCGTCATCGTCATCGTCATCGTCATCGTCATCGTCATCGTCATCGTCATCGTCATCGTCATCGTCATCGTCATCGTCATCGTCATCGTCATCGTCATCGTCATCGTCATCGTCATCGTCATCGTCATCGTCATCGTCATCGTCATCGTCATCGTCATCGTCATCGTCATCGTCATCGTCATCGTCACGTCATCGTCATCGTCATCGTCATCGTCATCGTCATCGTCATCGTCATCGTCATCGTCATCGTCATCGTCATCGTCATCGTCATCGTCATCGTCATCGTCATCGTCATCGTCATCGTCATCGTCATCGTCATCGTCATCGTCATCGTCATCGTCATTCGTCATTCGTCATTCGTCATTCGTCATCGTCATCGTCATCGTCATCGTCATCGTCATCGTCATCGTCATCGTCATCGTCATCGTCATCGTCATCGTCATCGTCATCGTCATCGTCATCGTCATCGTCATCGTCATCGTCATCGTCATCGTCATCGTCATCGTCATCGTCATCGTCATCGTCATCGTCATCGTCATCGTCATCGTCATCGTCATCGTCATCGTCATCGTCATCGTCATCGTCATCGTCATCGTCATCGTCATCGTCATCGTCATCGTCATCGTCATCGTCATCGTCATCGTCATCGTCATCGTCATCGTCATCGTCATCGTCATCGTCATCGTCATCGTCATCGTCATCGTCATCGTCATCGTCATCGTCATCGTCATCGTCATCGTCATCGTCATCGTCATCGTCATCGTCATCGTCATCGTCATCGTCATCGTCATCGTCATCGTCATCGTCATCGTCATCGTCATCGTCATCGTCATCGTCATCGTCATCGTCATCGTCATCGTCATCGTCATCTATCGTCATCGTCATCGTCATCGTCATCGTCATCGTCATTCGTCATCGTCATCGTCATCGTCATCGTCATCGTCATCGTCATCGTCATCGTCATCGTCATCGTCATCGTCATCGTCATCGTCATCGTCATCGTCATCGTCATCGTCATCGTCATCGTCATCGTCATCGTCATCGTCATCGTCATCGTCATCGTCATCGTCATCGTCATCGTCATCGTCATCGTCATCGTCATCGTCATCGTCATCGTCATCGTCATCGTCATCGTCATCGTCATCGTCATCGTCCATCGTCATCGTCATCGTCATCGTCATCGTCATCGTCATCGTCATCGTCATCGTCATCGTCATCGTCATCGTCATCGTCATCGTCATCGTCATCGTCATCGTCATGTCATCGTCATCGTCATCGTCATCGTCTTCGTCATCGTCATCGTCATCGTCATCGTCATCGTCATCGTCATCGTCATCGTCATCGTCATCGTCATCGTCATCGTCATCGTCATCGTCATCGTCATCGCCATCGTCATCGTCATCGTCATCGTCATCGTCATCGTCATCGTCATCGTCATCGTCATCGTCATCGTCATCGTCATCGTCATCGTCATCGTCATCGTCATCGTCATCGTCATCGTCATCGTCATCGTCATCGTCATCGTCATCGTCATCGTCATCGTCATCGTCATCGTCATCGTCTCGTCATCGTCCTCGTCATCGTCCTCGTCCATCGTCATCGTCATCGTCATCGTCATCGTCATCGTCATCGTCATCGTCATCGTCATCGTCATCGTCATCGTCATCGTCATCGTCATCGTCATCGTCATCGTCATCGTCATCGTCATCGTCATCGTCATCGTCATCGTCATCGTCATCGTCATCGTCATCGTCATCGTCATCGTCATCGTCATCGTCATGTCATCGTCATCGTCATCGTCATCGTCATCGTCATCGTCATCGTCATCGTCATCGTCATCGTCATCGTCATTCGTCATCGTCATCGTCATCGTCATCGTCATCGTCATCGTCATCGTCATCGTCATCGTCATCGTCATCGTCATCGTCATCGTCATCGTCATCGTCCATCGTCATCATATCGTCATCGTCATCGTCATCGTCATCGTCATCGTCATCGTCATCGTCATCGTCATCGTCATCGTCATCGTCATCGTCATCGTCATCGTCATCGTCATCGTCATCGTCATCGTCATCGTCATCGTCATCGTCATCGTCATCGTCATCGGTCATCGTCTTTCGTCATCGTCATCGTCATCGTCATCGTCATCGTCATCGTCATCGTCATCGTCATCGTCATCGTCATCGTCATCGTCATCGTCATCGTCATCGTCATCGTCATCGTCATCGTCATCGTCATCGTCATCGTCATCGTCATCGTCATCGTCATCGTCATCGTCATCGTCATCGTCATCGTCATCGTCATCGTCATCGTCATCGTCATCGTCATCGTCATCGTCATCTCATCGTCATCGTCATCGTCATCGTCATCGTCATCGTCATCGTCATCGTCACGTCATCGTCATCGTCATCGTCATCGTCATCGTCATCGTCATCGTCATCGTCATCGTCATCGTCATCGTCATCGTCATCGTCATCGTCATCGTCATCGTCATCGTCATCGTCATCGTCATCGTCATCGTCATCGTCATCGTCATCGTCATCGTCATCGTCATCGTCATCGTCATCGTCATCGTCATCGTCATCGTCAGTCGTCATCGTCATCGTCATCGTCATCGTCATCGTCATCGTCATCGTCATCGTCATCGTCATCGTCATCGTCATCGTCATCGTCATCGTCATCGTCATCGTCATCGTCATCGTCATCGTCATCGTCATCGTCATCGTCATCGTCATCGTCATCGTCATCGTCATCGTCATCGTCATCGTCATCGTCATCGTCATCGTCATCGTCATCGTCATCGTCATCGTCATCGTCATCGTCATCGTCATCGTCATCGTCATCGTCATCGTCATCGTCATCGTCATCGTCACCTCATCGTCATCGTCATCGTCATCGTCTCGTCATCGTCATCGTCATCGTCATCGTCATCGTCATCGTCATCGTCATCGTCATCGTCATCGTCATCGTCATCGTCATCGTCATCGTCATCGTCATCGTCATCGTCATCGTCATCGTCATCGTCATCGTCCATCGTCATCGTCATCGTCATCGTCATCGTCATCGTCATCGTCACATCGTCTCGTCATCGTCATCGTCATCGTCATCGTCATCGTCATCGTCATCGTCATCGTCATCGTCATCGTCATCGTCATCGTCATC
Source organism: Ichneumon xanthorius (assembly GCA_917499995.1). NCBI lineage: Eukaryota > Metazoa > Arthropoda > Insecta > Hymenoptera > Ichneumonidae > Ichneumon > Ichneumon xanthorius. The sequence goes on from CAKJTD010000004.1 coordinate 1,430,086, forward strand.
GTCATCGTCATCGTCATCGTCATCGTATCGTCATCGTCATCGTCATCGTCATCGTCAATCGTCATCGTCATCGTCATCGTCAGTCATCGTCTTCGTCATCGTCATCGTCATCGTCATCGTCATCGTCATCGTCATCGTCATCGTCATCGTCATCGTCATCGTCATCGTCATCGTCATCGTCATCGTCATCGTCATCGTCATCGTCATCGTCATCGTCATCGTCATCGTCATCGTCATCGTCATCGTCATCGTCATCGTCATCGTCATCGTCATCGTCATCGTCATCGTCATCGTCATCGTCATCGTCATCGTCATCGTCATCGCACGTCATCGTCATCGTCATCGTCATCGTCATCGTCATCGTCATCGTCATCGTCATCGTCATCGTCATCGTCATCGTCATCGTCATCGTCATCGTCATCGTCATCGTCATCGTCATCGTCTTCGTCATCGTCATCGTCATCGTCATCGTCATCGTCATCGTCATCGTCATCGTCATCGTCATCGTCATCGTCATCGTCATCGTCATCGTCATCGTCATCGTCATCGTCATCGTCATCGTCATCGTCATCGTCATCGTCATTCGTCATCGTCATCGTCATCGTCATCGTCATCGTCATCGTCATCGTCATCGTCATCGTCATCGTCATCGTCATCGTCATCGTATCGTCATCGTCATCGTCATCGTCATCGTCATTCGTCATCGTCATCGTCATCGTCATCGTCATCGTCATCGTCGTCATCGTCATCGTCATCGTCATCGTCATCGTCATCGTCATCGTCATCGTCATCGTCATCGTCATCGTCATCGTCATCGTCATCGTCATCGTCATCGTCATCGTCATCGTCATCGTCATCGTCATCGTCATCGTCATGTCTCGTCATCGTCATCGTCATCGTCATCGTCATCGTCATCGTCATCGTCATCGTCATCGTCATCGTCATCGTCATCGTCATCGTCATCGTCATCGTCATCGTCATCGTCATCGTCATCGTCATCGTCATCGTCATCGTCCATCGTCATCGTCATCGTCATCGTCATCGTCATCGTCATCGTCATCGTCATCGTCATCGTCATCGTCATCGTCATCGTCATCGTCATCGTCATCGTCTTCGTCATTCGTCATCGTCATCGTCATCGTCACGTCATCGTCATCGTCATCGTCATCGTCATCGTCATCGTCATCGTCATCGTCATCGTCATCGTCATCGTCATCGTCATCGTCATCGTCATCGTCATCGTCATCGTCATCGTCATCGTCATCGTCATCGTCATCGTCATCGTCCATCGTCATCGTCATCGTCATCGTCATCGTCATCGTCATCGTCATCGTCATCGTCATCGTCATCGTCATCGTCATCGTCATCGTCATCGTCATCGTCATCGTCATCGTCATCGTCATCGTCATCGTCATCGTCATCGTCATCGTCATCGTCATCGTCATCGTCATCGTCATCGTCATCGTCATCGTCATCGTCATCGTCATCGTCATCGTCATCGTCATCGTCATCGTCATCGTCATCGTCATCGTCATCGTCATCGTCATCGTCATCGTCATCGTCATCGTCATCGTCATCGTCATCGTCATCGTCATCGTCATCGTCATCGTCATCGTCATCGTCATCGTCATCGTCATCGTCATCGTCATCGTCATCGTCATCGTCATCGTCATCGTCATCGTCATCGTCATCGTCATCGTCATCGTCATCGTCATCGTCATCGTCATCGTCATCGTCATCGTCATCGTCATCGTCATCGTCATCGTCATCGTCATCGTCATCGTCATCGTCATCGTCATCGTCATCGTCATCGTCATCGTCATCGTCATCGTCATCGTCATCGTCATCGTCATCGTCATCGTCATCGTCATCGTCATCGTCATCGTCATCGTCATCGTCATCGTCATCGTCATCGTCATCGTCATCGTCATCGTCATCGTCATCGTCATCGTCATCGTCATCGTCATCGTCATCGTCATCGTCATCGTCATCGTCATCGTCATCGTCATCGTCATCGTCATCGTCATCGTCATCGTCATCGTCATCGTCATCGTCATCGTCATCGTCATCGTCATCGTCATCGTCATCGTCATCGTCATCGTCATCGTCATCGTCATCGTCATCGTCATCGTCATCGTCATCGTCATCGTCATCGTCATCGTCATCGTCATCGTCATCGTCATCGTCATCGTCATCGTCATCGTCATCGTCATCGTCATCGTCATCGTCATCGTCATCGTCATCGTCATCGTCATCGTCATCGTCATCGTCATCGTCATCGTCATCGTCATCGTCATCGTCATCGTCATCGTCGTCGTCATCGTCATCGTCATCGTCATCGTCATCGTCATCGTCATCGTCATCGTCATCGTCATCGTCATCGTCATCGTCATCGTCATCGTCATCGTCATCGTCATCGTCATCGTCATCGTCATCGTCATCGTCATCGTCATCGTCATCGTCATCGTCATCGTCATCGTCATCGTCATCGTCATCGTCATCGTCATCGTCATCGTCATCGTCATCGTCATCGTCATCGTCATCGTCATCGTCATCGTCATCGTCATCGTCATCGTCATCGTCATCGTCATCGTCATCGTCATCGTCATCGTCATCGTCATCGTCATCGTCATCGTCATAGTCATCGTCATCGTCATCGTCATCGTCATCGTCATCGTCATCGTCATCGTCATCGTCATCGTCATCGTCATCGTCATCGTCATCGTCATCGTCATCGTCATCGTCATCGTCATCGTCATCGTCATCGTCATCGTCATCGTCATCGTCATCGTCATCGTCATCGTCATCGTCATCGTCATCGTCATCGTCATCGTCATCGTCATCGTCATCGTCATCGTCATCGTCATCGTCATCGTCATCGTCATCGTCATCGTCATCGTCATCGTCATCGTCATCGTCATCGTCATCGTCATCGTCATCGTCATCGTCATCGTCATCGTCATCGTCATCGTCATCGTCATCGTCATCGTCATCGTCATCGTCATCGTCATCGTCATCGTCATCGTCATCGTCATCGTCATCGTCATCGTCATCGTCATCGTCATCGTCATCGTCATCGTCATCGTCATCGTCATCGTCATCGTCATCGTCATCGTCATCGTCATCGTCATCGTCATCGTCATCGTCATCGTCATCGTCATCGTCATCGTCATCGTCATCGTCATCGTCATCGTCATCGTCATCGTCATCGTCATCGTCATCGTCATCGTCATCGTCATCGTCATCGTCATCGTCATCGTCATCGTCATCGTCATCGTCATCGTCATCGTCATCGTCATCGTCATCGTCATCGTCATCGTCATCGTCATCGTCATCGTCATCGTCATCGTCATCGTCATCGTCATCGTCATCGTCATCGTCATCGTCATCGTCATCGTCATCGTCATCGTCATCGTCATCGTCATCGTCATCGTCATCGTCATCGTCATCGTCATCGTCATCGTCATCGTCATCGTCATCGTCATCGTCATCGTCATCGTCATCGTCATCGTCATCGTCATCGTCATCGTCATCGTCATCGTCATCGTCATCGTCATCGTCATCGTCATCGTCATCGTCATCGTCATCGTCATCGTCATCGTCATCGTCATCGTCATCGTCATCGTCATCGTCATCGTCATCGTCATCGTCATCGTCATCGTCATCGTCATCGTCATCGTCATCGTCATCGTCATCGTCATCGTCATCGTCATCGTCATCGTCATCGTCATCGTCATCGTCATCGTCATCGTCATCGTCATCGTCATCGTCATCGTCATCGTCATCGTCATCGTCATCGTCATCGTCATCGTCATCGTCATCGTCATCGTCATCGTCATCGTCATCGTCATCGTCATCGTCATCGTCATCGTCATCGTCATCGTCATCGTCATCGTCATCGTCATCGTCATCGTCATCGTCATCGTCATCGTCATCGTCATCGTCATCGTCATCGTCATCGTCATCGTCATCGTCATCGTCATCGTCATCGTCATCGTCATCGTCATCGTCATCGTCATCGTCATCGTCATCGTCATCGTCATCGTCATCGTCATCGTCATCGTCATCGTCATCGTCATCGTCATCGTCATCGTCATCGTCATCGTCATCGTCATCGTCATCGTCATCGTCATCGTCATCGTCATCGTCATCGTCATCGTCATCGTCATCGTCATCGTCATCGTCATCGTCATCGTCATCGTCATCGTCATCGTCATCGTCATCGTCATCGTCATCGTCATCGTCATCGTCATCGTCATCGTCATCGTCATCGTCATCGTCATCGTCATCGTCATCGTCATCGTCATCGTCATCGTCATCGTCATCGTCATCGTCATCGTCATCGTCATCGTCATCGTCATCGTCATCGTCATCGTCATCGTCACCGTCATCGTCATCGTCATCGTCATCGTCATCGTCATCGTCATCGTCATCGTCATCGTCATCGTCATCGTCATCGTCATCGTCATCGTCATCGTCAACGTCATCGTCATCGTCATCGTCATCGTCATCGTCATCGTCATCGTCATCGTCATCGTCATCGTCATCGTCATCGTCATCGTCATCGTCATCGTCATCGTCATCGTCATCGTCATCGTCATCGTCATCGTCATCGTCATCGTCATCGTCATCGTCATCGTCATCGTCATCGTCATCGTCATCGTCATCGTCATCGTCATCGTCATCGTCATCGTCATCGTCATCGTCATCGTCATCGTCATCGTCATCGTCATCGTCATCGTCATCGTCATCGTCATCGTCATCGTCATCGTCATCGTCATCGTCATCGTCATCGTCATCGTCATCGTCATCGTCATCGTCATCGTCATCGTCATCGTCATCGTCATCGTCATCGTCATCGTCATCGTCATCGTCATCGTCATCGTCATCGTCATCGTCATCGTCATCGTCATCGTCATCGTCATCGTCATCGTCATCGTCATCGTCATCGTCATCGTCATCGTCATCGTCATCGTCATCGTCATCGTCATCGTCATCGTCATCGTCATCGTCATCGTCATCGTCATCGTCATCGTCATCGTCATCGTCATCGTCATCGTCATCGTCATCGTCATCGTCATCGTCATCGTCATCGTCATCGTCATCGTCATCGTCATCGTCATCGTCATCGTCATCGTCATCGTCATCGTCATCGTCATCGTCATCGTCATCGTCATCGTCATCGTCATCGTCATCGTCATCGTCATCGTCATCGTCATCGTCATCGTCATCGTCATCGTCATCGTCATCGTCATCGTCATCGTCATCGTCATCGTCATCGTCATCGTCATCGTCATCGTCATCGTCATCGTCATCGTCATCGTCATCGTCATCGTCATCGTCATCGTCATCGTCATCGTCATCGTCATCGTCATCGTCATCGTCATCGTCATCGTCATCGTCATCGTCATCGTCATCGTCATCGTCATCGTCATCGTCATCGTCATCGTCATCGTCATCGTCATCGTCATCGTCATCGTCATCGTCATCGTCATCGTCATCGTCATCGTCATCGTCATCGTCATCGTCATCGTCATCGTCATCGTCATCGTCATCGTCATCGTCATCGTCATCGTCATCGTCATCGTCATCGTCATCGTCATCGTCATCGTCATCGTCATCGTCATCGTCATCGTCATCGTCATCGTCATCGTCATCGTCATCGTCATCGTCATCGTCATCGTCATCGTCATCGTCATCGTCATCGTCATCGTCATCGTCATCGTCATCGTCATCGTCATCGTCATCGTCATCGTCATCGTCATCGTCATCGTCATCGTCATCGTCATCGTCATCGTCATCGTCATCGTCATCGTCATCGTCATCGTCATCGTCATCGTCATCGTCATCGTCATCGTCATCGTCATCGTCATCGTCATCGTCATCGTCATCGTCATCGTCATCGTCATCGTCATCGTCATCGTCATCGTCATCGTCATCGTCATCGTCATCGTCATCGTCATCGTCATCGTCATCGTCATCGTCATCGTCATCGTCATCGTCATCGTCATCGTCATCGTCATCGTCATCGTCATCGTCATCGTCATCGTCATCGTCATCGTCATCGTCATCGTCATCGTCATCGTCATCGTCATCGTCATCGTCATCGTCATCGTCATCGTCATCGTCATCGTCATCGTCATCGTCATCGTCATCGTCATCGTCATCGTCATCGTCATCGTCATCGTCATCGTCATCGTCATCGTCATCGTCATCGTCATCGTCATCGTCATCGTCATCGTCATCGTCATCGTCATCGTCATCGTCATCGTCATCGTCATCGTCATCGTCATCGTCATCGTCATCGTCATCGTCATCGTCATCGTCATCGTCATCGTCATCGTCATCGTCATCGTCATCGTCATCGTCATCGTCATCGTCATCGTCATCGTCATCGTCATCGTCATCGTCATCGTCATCGTCATCGTCATCGTCATCGTCATCGTCATCGTCATCGTCATCGTCATCGTCATCGTCATCGTCATCGTCATCGTCATCGTCATCGTCATCGTCATCGTCATCGTCATCGTCATCGTCATCGTCATCGTCATCGTCATCGTCATCGTCATCGTCATCGTCATCGTCATCGTCATCGTCATCGTCATCGTCATCGTCATCGTCATCGTCATCGTCATCGTCATCGTCATCGTCATCGTCATCGTCATCGTCATCGTCATCGTCATCGTCATCGTCATCGTCATCGTCATCGTCATCGTCATCGTCATCGTCATCGTCATCGTCATCGTCATCGTCATCGTCATCGTCATCGTCATCGTCATCGTCATCGTCATCGTCATCGTCATCGTCATCGTCATCGTCATCGTCATCGTCATCGTCATCGTCATCGTCATCGTCATCGTCATCGTCATCGTCATCGTCATCGTCATCGTCATCGTCATCGTCATCGTCATCGTCATCGTCATCGTCATCGTCATCGTCATCGTCATCGTCATCGTCATCGTCATCGTCATCGTCATCGTCATCGTCATCGTCATCGTCATCGTCATCGTCATCGTCATCGTCATCGTCATCGTCATCGTCATCGTCATCGTCATCGTCATCGTCATCGTCATCGTCATCGTCATCGTCATCGTCATCGTCATCGTCATCGTCATCGTCATCGTCATCGTCATCGTCATCGTCATCGTCATCGTCATCGTCATCGTCATCGTCATCGTCATCGTCATCGTCATCGTCATCGTCATCGTCATCGTCATCGTCATCGTCATCGTCATCGTCATCGTCATCGTCATCGTCATCGTCATCGTCATCGTCATCGTCATCGTCATCGTCATCGTCATCGTCATCGTCATCGTCATCGTCATCGTCATCGTCATCGTCATCGTCATCGTCATCGTCATCGTCATCGTCATCGTCATCGTCATCGTCATCGTCATCGTCATCGTCATCGTCATCGTCATCGTCATCGTCATCGTCATCGTCATCGTCATCGTCATCGTCATCGTCATCGTCATCGTCATCGTCATCGTCATCGTCATCGTCATCGTCATCGTCATCGTCATCGTCATCGTCATCGTCATCGTCATCGTCATCGTCATCGTCATCGTCATCGTCATCGTCATCGTCATCGTCATCGTCATCGTCATCGTCATCGTCATCGTCATCGTCATCGTCATCGTCATCGTCATCGTCATCGTCATCGTC
>CAKJTD010000004.1:1442750-1549774 GCA_917499995.1 Ichneumon xanthorius
CGTCATCGTCATCGTCATCGTCATCGTCATCGTCATCGTCATCGTCATCGTCATCGTCATCGTCATCGTCATCGTCATCGTCATCGTCATCGTCATCGTCATCGTCATCGTCATCGTCATCGTCATCGTCATCGTCATCGTCATCGTCATCGTCATCGTCATCGTCATCGTCATCGTCATCGTCATCGTCATCGTCATCGTCATCGTCATCGTCATCGTCATCGTCATCGTCATCGTCATCGTCATCGTCATCGTCATCGTCATCGTCATCGTCATCGTCATCGTCATCGTCATCGTCATCGTCATCGTCATCGTCATCGTCATCGTCATCGTCATCGTCATCGTCATCGTCATCGTCATCGTCATCGTCATCGTCATCGTCATCGTCATCGTCATCGTCATCGTCATCGTCATCGTCATCGTCATCGTCATCGTCATCGTCATCGTCATCGTCATCGTCATCGTCATCGTCATCGTCATCGTCATCGTCATCGTCATCGTCATCGTCATCGTCATCGTCATCGTCATCGTCATCGTCATCGTCATCGTCATCGTCATCGTCATCGTCATCGTCATCGTCATCGTCATCGTCATCGTCATCGTCATCGTCATCGTCATCGTCATCGTCATCGTCATCGTCATCGTCATCGTCATCGTCATCGTCATCGTCATCGTCATCGTCATCGTCATCGTCATCGTCATCGTCATCGTCATCGTCATCGTCATCGTCATCGTCATCGTCATCGTCATCGTCATCGTCATCGTCATCGTCATCGTCATCGTCATCGTCATCGTCATCGTCATCGTCATCGTCATCGTCATCGTCATCGTCATCGTCATCGTCATCGTCATCGTCATCGTCATCGTCATCGTCATCGTCATCGTCATCGTCATCGTCATCGTCATCGTCATCGTCATCGTCATCGTCATCGTCATCGTCATCGTCATCGTCATCGTCATCGTCATCGTCATCGTCATCGTCATCGTCATCGTCATCGTCATCGTCATCGTCATCGTCATCGTCATCGTCATCGTCATCGTCATCGTCATCGTCATCGTCATCGTCATCGTCATCGTCATCGTCATCGTCATCGTCATCGTCATCGTCATCGTCATCGTCATCGTCATCGTCATCGTCATCGTCATCGTCATCGTCATCGTCATCGTCATCGTCATCGTCATCGTCATCGTCATCGTCATCGTCATCGTCATCGTCATCGTCATCGTCATCGTCATCGTCATCGTCATCGTCATCGTCATCGTCATCGTCATCGTCATCGTCATCGTCATCGTCATCGTCATCGTCATCGTCATCGTCATCGTCATCGTCATCGTCATCGTCATCGTCATCGTCATCGTCATCGTCATCGTCATCGTCATCGTCATCGTCATCGTCATCGTCATCGTCATCGTCATCGTCATCGTCATCGTCATCGTCATCGTCATCGTCATCGTCATCGTCATCGTCATCGTCATCGTCATCGTCATCGTCATCGTCATCGTCATCGTCATCGTCATCGTCATCGTCATCGTCATCGTCATCGTCATCGTCATCGTCATCGTCATCGTCATCGTCATCGTCATCGTCATCGTCATCGTCATCGTCATCGTCATCGTCATCGTCATCGTCATCGTCATCGTCATCGTCATCGTCATCGTCATCGTCATCGTCATCGTCATCGTCATCGTCATCGTCATCGTCATCGTCATCGTCATCGTCATCGTCATCGTCATCGTCATCGTCATCGTCATCGTCATCGTCATCGTCATCGTCATCGTCATCGTCATCGTCATCGTCATCGTCATCGTCATCGTCATCGTCATCGTCATCGTCATCGTCATCGTCATCGTCATCGTCATCGTCATCGTCATCGTCATCGTCATCGTCATCGTCATCGTCATCGTCATCGTCATCGTCATCGTCATCGTCATCGTCATCGTCATCGTCATCGTCATCGTCATCGTCATCGTCATCGTCATCGTCATCGTCATCGTCATCGTCATCGTCATCGTCATCGTCATCGTCATCGTCATCGTCATCGTCATCGTCATCGTCATCGTCATCGTCATCGTCATCGTCATCGTCATCGTCATCGTCATCGTCATCGTCATCGTCATCGTCATCGTCATCGTCATCGTCATCGTCATCGTCATCGTCATCGTCATCGTCATCGTCATCGTCATCGTCATCGTCATCGTCATCGTCATCGTCATCGTCATCGTCATCGTCATCGTCATCGTCATCGTCATCGTCATCGTCATCGTCATCGTCATCGTCATCGTCATCGTCATCGTCATCGTCATCGTCATCGTCATCGTCATCGTCATCGTCATCGTCATCGTCATCGTCATCGTCATCGTCATCGTCATCGTCATCGTCATCGTCATCGTCATCGTCATCGTCATCGTCATCGTCATCGTCATCGTCATCGTCATCGTCATCGTCATCGTCATCGTCATCGTCATCGTCATCGTCATCGTCATCGTCATCGTCATCGTCATCGTCATCGTCATCGTCATCGTCATCGTCATCGTCATCGTCATCGTCATCGTCATCGTCATCGTCATCGTCATCGTCATCGTCATCGTCATCGTCATCGTCATCGTCATCGTCATCGTCATCGTCATCGTCATCGTCATCGTCATCGTCATCGTCATCGTCATCGTCATCGTCATCGTCATCGTCATCGTCATCGTCATCGTCATCGTCATCGTCATCGTCATCGTCATCGTCATCGTCATCGTCATCGTCATCGTCATCGTCATCGTCATCGTCATCGTCATCGTCATCGTCATCGTCATCGTCATCGTCATCGTCATCGTCATCGTCATCGTCATCGTCATCGTCATCGTCATCGTCATCGTCATCGTCATCGTCATCGTCATCGTCATCGTCATCGTCATCGTCATCGTCATCGTCATCGTCATCGTCATCGTCATCGTCATCGTCATCGTCATCGTCATCGTCATCGTCATCGTCATCGTCATCGTCATCGTCATCGTCATCGTCATCGTCATCGTCATCGTCATCGTCATCGTCATCGTCATCGTCATCGTCATCGTCATCGTCATCGTCATCGTCATCGTCATCGTCATCGTCATCGTCATCGTCATCGTCATCGTCATCGTCATCGTCATCGTCATCGTCATCGTCATCGTCATCGTCATCGTCATCGTCATCGTCATCGTCATCGTCATCGTCATCGTCATCGTCATCGTCATCGTCATCGTCATCGTCATCGTCATCGTCATCGTCATCGTCATCGTCATCGTCATCGTCATCGTCATCGTCATCGTCATCGTCATCGTCATCGTCATCGTCATCGTCATCGTCATCGTCATCGTCATCGTCATCGTCATCGTCATCGTCATCGTCATCGTCATCGTCATCGTCATCGTCATCGTCATCGTCATCGTCATCGTCATCGTCATCGTCATCGTCATCGTCATCGTCATCGTCATCGTCATCGTCATCGTCATCGTCATCGTCATCGTCATCGTCATCGTCATCGTCATCGTCATCGTCATCGTCATCGTCATCGTCATCGTCATCGTCATCTTCATCGTCATCGTCATCGTCATCGTCATCGTCATCGTCATCGTCATCGTCATCGTCATCGTCATCGTCATCGTCATCGTCATCGTCATCGTCATCGTCATCGTCATCGTCATCGTCATCGTCATCGTCATCGTCATCGTCATCGTCATCGTCATCGTCATCGTCATCGTCATCGTCATCGTCATCGTCATCGTCATCGTCATCGTCATCGTCATCGTCATCGTCATCGTCATCGTCATCGTCATCGTCATCGTCATCGTCATCGTCATCGTCATCGTCATCGTCATCGTCATCGTCATCGTCATCGTCATCGTCATCGTCATCGTCATCGTCATCGTCATCGTCATCGTCATCGTCATCGTCATCGTCATCGTCATCGTCATCGTCATCGTCATCGTCATCGTCATCGTCATCGTCATCGTCATCGTCATCGTCATCGTCATCGTCATCGTCATCGTCATCGTCATCGTCATCGTCATCGTCATCGTCATCGTCATCGTCATCGTCATCGTCATCGTCATCGTCATCGTCATCGTCATCGTCATCGTCATCGTCATCGTCATCGTCATCGTCATCGTCATCGTCATCGTCATCGTCATCGTCATCGTCATCGTCATCGTCATCGTCATCGTCATCGTCATCGTCATCGTCATCGTCATCGTCATCGTCATCGTCATCGTCATCGTCATCGTCATCGTCATCGTCATCGTCATCGTCATCGTCATCGTCATCGTCATCGTCATCGTCATCGTCATCGTCATCGTCATCGTCATCGTCATCGTCATCGTCATCGTCATCGTCATCGTCATCGTCATCGTCATCGTCATCGTCATCGTCATCGTCATCGTCATCGTCATCGTCATCGTCATCGTCATCGTCATCGTCATCGTCATCGTCATCGTCATCGTCATCGTCATCGTCATCGTCATCGTCATCGTCATCGTCATCGTCATCGTCATCGTCATCGTCATCGTCATCGTCATCGTCATCGTCATCGTCATCGTCATCGTCATCGTCATCGTCATCGTCATCGTCATCGTCATCGTCATCGTCATCGTCATCGTCATCGTCATCGTCATCGTCATCGTCATCGTCATCGTCATCGTCATCGTCATCGTCATCGTCATCGTCATCGTCATCGTCATCGTCATCGTCATCGTCATCGTCATCGTCATCGTCATCGTCATCGTCATCGTCATCGTCATCGTCATCGTCATCGTCATCGTCATCGTCATCGTCATCGTCATCGTCATCGTCATCGTCATCGTCATCGTCATCGTCATCGTCATCGTCATCGTCATCGTCATCGTCATCGTCATCGTCATCGTCATCGTCATCGTCATCGTCATCGTCATCGTCATCGTCATCGTCATCGTCATCGTCATCGTCATCGTCATCGTCATCGTCATCGTCATCGTCATCGTCATCGTCATCGTCATCGTCATCGTCATCGTCATCGTCATCGTCATCGTCATCGTCATCGTCATCGTCATCGTCATCGTCATCGTCATCGTCATCGTCATCGTCATCGTCATCGTCATCGTCATCGTCATCGTCATCGTCATCGTCATCGTCATCGTCATCGTCATCGTCATCGTCATCGTCATCGTCATCGTCATCGTCATCGTCATCGTCATCGTCATCGTCATCGTCATCGTCATCGTCATCGTCATCGTCATCGTCATCGTCATCGTCATCGTCATCGTCATCGTCATCGTCATCGTCATCGTCATCGTCATCGTCATCGTCATCGTCATCGTCATCGTCATCGTCATCGTCATCGTCATCGTCATCGTCATCGTCATCGTCATCGTCATCGTCATCGTCATCGTCATCGTCATCGTCATCGTCATCGTCATCGACATCGTCATCGTCATCGTCATCGTCATCTTCATCGTCATCGTCATCGTCATCGTCATCGTCATCGTCATCGTCATCGTCATCGTCATCGTCATCGTCATCGTCATCGTCATCGTCATCGTCATCGTCATCGTCATCGTCATCGTCATCGTCATCGTCATCGTCATCGTCATCGTCATCGTCATCGTCATCGTCATCGTCATCGTCATCGTCATCGTCATCGTCATCGTCATCGTCATCGTCATCGTCATCGTCATCGTCATCGTCATCGTCATCGTCATCGTCATCGTCATCGTCATCGTCATCGTCATCGTCATCGTCATCGTCATCGTCATCGTCATCGTCATCGTCATCGTCATCGTCATCGTCATCGTCATCGTCATCGTCATCGTCATCGTCATCGTCATCGTCATCGTCATCGTCATCGTCATCGTCATCGTCATCGTCATCGTCATCGTCATCGTCATCGTCATCGTCATCGTCATCGTCATCGTCATCGTCATCGTCATCGTCATCGTCATCGTCATCGTCATCGTCATCGTCATCGTCATCGTCATCGTCATCGTCATCGTCATCGTCATCGTCATCGTCATCGTCATCGTCATCGTCATCGTCATCGTCATCGTCATCGTCATCGTCATCGTCATCGTCATCGTCATCGTCATCGTCATCGTCATCGTCATCGTCATCGTCATCGTCATCGTCATCGTCATCGTCATCGTCATCGTCATCGTCATCGTCATCGTCATCGTCATCGTCATCGTCATCGTCATCGTCATCGTCATCGTCATCGTCATCGTCATCGTCATCGTCATCGTCATCGTCATCGTCATCGTCATCGTCATCGTCATCGTCATCGTCATCGTCATCGTCATCGTCATCGTCATCGTCATCGTCATCGTCATCGTCATCGTCATCGTCATCGTCATCGTCATCGTCATCGTCATCGTCATCGTCATCGTCATCGTCATCGTCATCGTCATCGTCATCGTCATCGTCATCGTCATCGTCATCGTCATCGTCATCGTCATCGTCATCGTCATCGTCATCGTCATCGTCATCGTCATCGTCATCGTCATCGTCATCGTCATCGTCATCGTCATCGTCATCGTCATCGTCATCGTCATCGTCATCGTCATCGTCATCGTCATCGTCATCGTCATCGTCATCGTCATCGTCATCGTCATCGTCATCGTCATCGTCATCGTCATCGTCATCGTCATCGTCATCGTCATCGTCATCGTCATCGTCATCGTCATCGTCATCGTCATCGTCATCGTCATCGTCATCGTCATCGTCATCGTCATCGTCATCGTCATCGTCATCGTCATCGTCATCGTCATCGTCATCGTCATCGTCATCGTCATCGTCATCGTCATCGTCATCGTCATCGTCATCGTCATCGTCATCGTCATCGTCATCGTCATCGTCATCGTCATCGTCATCGTCATCGTCATCGTCATCGTCATCGTCATCGTCATCGTCATCGTCATCGTCATCGTCATCGTCATCGTCATCGTCATCGTCATCGTCATCGTCATCGTCATCGTCATCGTCATCGTCATCGTCATCGTCATCGTCATCGTCATCGTCATCGTCATCGTCATCGTCATCGTCATCGTCATCGTCATCGTCATCGTCATCGTCATCGTCATCGTCATCGTCATCGTCATCGTCATCGTCATCGTCATCGTCATCGTCATCGTCATCGTCATCGTCATCGTCATCGTCATCGTCATCGTCATCGTCATCGTCATCGTCATCGTCATCGTCATCGTCATCGTCATCGTCATCGTCATCGTCATCGTCATCGTCATCGTCATCGTCATCGTCATCGTCATCGTCATCGTCATCGTCATCGTCATCGTCATCGTCATCGTCATCGTCATCGTCATCGTCATCGTCATCGTCATCGTCATCGTCATCGTCATCGTCATCGTCATCGTCATCGTCATCGTCATCGTCATCGTCATCGTCATCGTCATCGTCATCGTCATCGTCATCGTCATCGTCATCGTCATCGTCATCGTCATCGTCATCGTCATCGTCATCGTCATCGTCATCGTCATCGTCATCGTCATCGTCATCGTCATCGTCATCGTCATCGTCATCGTCATCGTCATCGTCATCGTCATCGTCATCGTCATCGTCATCGTCATCGTCATCGTCATCGTCATCGTCATCGTCATCGTCATCGTCATCGTCATCGTCATCGTCATCGTCATCGTCATCGTCATCGTCATCGTCATCGTCATCGTCATCGTCATCGTCATCGTCATCGTCATCGTCATCGTCATCGTCATCGTCATCGTCATCGTCATCGTCATCGTCATCGTCATCGTCATCGTCATCGTCATCGTCATCGTCATCGTCATCGTCATCGTCATCGTCATCGTCATCGTCATCGTCATCGTCATCGTCATCGTCATCGTCATCGTCATCGTCATCGTCATCGTCATCGTCATCGTCATCGTCATCGTCATCGTCATCGTCATCGTCATCGTCATCGTCATCGTCATCGTCATCGTCATCGTCATCGTCATCGTCATCGTCATCGTCATCGTCATCGTCATCGTCATCGTCATCGTCATCGTCATCGTCATCGTCATCGTCATCGTCATCGTCATCGTCATCGTCATCGTCATCGTCATCGTCATCGTCATCGTCATCGTCATCGTCATCGTCATCGTCATCGTCATCGTCATCGTCATCGTCATCGTCATCGTCATCGTCATCGTCATCGTCATCGTCATCGTCATCGTCATCGTCATCGTCATCGTCATCGTCATCGTCATCGTCATCGTCATCGTCATCGTCATCGTCATCGTCATCGTCATCGTCATCGTCATCGTCATCGTCATCGTCATCGTCATCGTCATCGTCATCGTCATCGTCATCGTCATCGTCATCGTCATCGTCATCGTCATCGTCATCGTCATCGTCATCGTCATCGTCATCGTCATCGTCATCGTCATCGTCATCGTCATCGTCATCGTCATCGTCATCGTCATCGTCATCGTCATCGTCATCGTCATCGTCATCGTCATCGTCATCGTCATCGTCATCGTCATCGTCATCGTCATCGTCATCGTCATCGTCATCGTCATCGTCATCGTCATCGTCATCGTCATCGTCATCGTCATCGTCATCGTCATCGTCATCGTCATCGTCATCGTCATCGTCATCGTCATCGTCATCGTCATCGTCATCGTCATCGTCATCGTCATCGTCATCGTCATCGTCATCGTCATCGTCATCGTCATCGTCATCGTCATCGTCATCGTCATCGTCATCGTCATCGTCATCGTCATCGTCATCGTCATCGTCATCGTCATCGTCATCGTCATCGTCATCGTCATCGTCATCGTCATCGTCATCGTCATCGTCATCGTCATCGTCATCGTCATCGTCATCGTCATCGTCATCGTCATCGTCATCGTCATCGTCATCGTCATCGTCATCGTCATCGTCATCGTCATCGTCATCGTCATCGTCATCGTCATCGTCATCGTCATCGTCATCGTCATCGTCATCGTCATCGTCATCGTCATCGTCATCGTCATCGTCATCGTCATCGTCATCGTCATCGTCATCGTCATCGTCATCGTCATCGTCATCGTCATCGTCATCGTCATCGTCATCGTCATCGTCATCGTCATCGTCATCGTCATCGTCATCGTCATCGTCATCGTCATCGTCATCGTCATCGTCATCGTCATCGTCATCGTCATCGTCATCGTCATCGTCATCGTCATCGTCATCGTCATCGTCATCGTCATCGTCATCGTCATCGTCATCGTCATCGTCATCGTCATCGTCATCGTCATCGTCATCGTCATCGTCATCGTCATCGTCATCGTCATCGTCATCGTCATCGTCATCGTCATCGTCATCGTCATCGTCATCGTCATCGTCATCGTCATCGTCATCGTCATCGTCATCGTCATCGTCATCGTCATCGTCATCGTCATCGTCATCGTCATCGTCATCGTCATCGTCATCGTCATCGTCATCGTCATCGTCATCGTCATCGTCATCGTCATCGTCATCGTCATCGTCATCGTCATCGTCATCGTCATCGTCATCGTCATCGTCATCGTCATCGTCATCGTCATCGTCATCGTCCTCATGGGAGGCGGAGGCTGCAGCGGTAGTAGCTGAACTGGTGAGTTCCAAATCTTATCAACCGCAGACAGGCGGTGGTTCTACGGAACCTGGCGTTAGTTTAGATTTCGAAAATGTACCGCGGGAAATTAATAACGACAGCGATGACGACGCCTCCGACGATATTAGTCACGGTAACGCGAACGACGCCGGCGGAGTCAATAACGCGAACGACGGTGGCGTAGATGCCGACGATGATGACCGCATTTTACCTGCGGGTCATCGGTTCAAGGTTTTGGGCGTGGAAAAAGAACATTTTTCGCGGCGCTTTAAGATCAAGTCACGCCAAACCGAAATCTCTCTGGTCGCGCCGCAAGAAGGGATCAATCCAATCTCGTGGATCAGAAACGCCATACGGGACATCCACGCTCACTTTGTAACAGGTAATTCACCAAACGATAGAATCGGGATCGCATTTGAAGCTCAGGGTATGACGGATGGTGTAGCGGGCATATCCCTGAGACCTGTATGGCGATTCAACCACGAGCAATTGTGGAATCTTCTCTGCAGCGTTAACCAGAGTGCGAGAATTCTTTCGGTTTATGAGACGCTTGTGTTCACCGTGACTTACGTCGACATGGTCAATGGCACGGGGGGTTTGGATAGTAAAATCGTTAGTAATCGATCCGTCATTTTAATAGGGAACACCGACAATTTGAGTTTTCCTCGGTCACTCGTGGTAGCTCTAGCTAATGCGCGAAATAAGGTCGATCGAAGCGCGGAGTCGAAAATTTTTTATGAGCGGATACGCCATAAAAAATCGAAGCTCCAGCGAGACGAGGCAACGAAACTCGTGAAAGCAGCTCGTGCGGTAGTCCCGGCACAGGGTTGTGGCCCCGCTGAGTTCGAGATGTTTCAACGACACTTTATGGCATCGAGGGTGGCTATACGCGTTTATGACTGGGCTTCTCTCGGCAGCGGAGCGGATCCCATCTTCAATGGGCAAACGCGGTTTGAAAACACGTCTCCACGCTTGACTTTAAACATCGCGTATTTTAAAAAGGAGAATCATTTTTCTCCCATCACAAATCTTCTCGCTGCAGGGGGTGCACGGAACTACTGTACCCCTTGCAATGTATCCTACCGATTTCTTCATCAACACCAATGTAAGAGCAAGTGCGAGCGTTGCTACGCGTCACCGCCGTGTTCTGTTCCATCCGTTGATAACGGTGATACTGAAAGCGTCGGTGACGGGTGGGAATGCGAGGACTGTGACAGATTTTTTCACAACACGGCGTGTTTCGATAACCATCTCAAACCTCGAGAAGCCCGTATCAATACGCGTAATTCGGAAAGAAAATCGGTTTGCGAGACAGTTCGATTTTGTAAAAAATGTACAAAATTATCCGATGCCACGCAGAAAGCGCACAAATGCGGTAAAACGTTCTGCCAGCTATGTCGGAGTGTACACGGGTATAACGACCAATGCTACATGCAACCGCTGGCAGATCGTAAACTGTCGAAATCCGAAGAGCATCCGGGAACATTGTTCATTTTTTACGATTTCGAGACGCGTCAAGACGAACGCTACACCGCTAGCCCGGACGACAACACTCGTGAGCACGTTGTCACACTTTGCGTTGCACAACAGTTGTGCGAAATATGTCTGGCCGATGTGGACAATATAATTCCAGGTAGCGTCTGCAGTTGGTGTGGCGTACGTCAACACGTTTTCCGAACTTCGCCGATCGCCGAATTGATCAATCTTGCGGTACGTCGTACTACGTCGTTCCGAAAGATAGTCTGCATCGCGCATAACGCGAAGGCCTTCGATGCTCAATTTATATTGCGTTACGTTGTCGAGCATTGTAGTGATCTCGGTCTACCGAAACTAATTCTGACAGGAAATTCTATTATATCGATGCGTATAGGGCGTACCGTGTTCATCGACAGCATGAATTATTTTCATATGCGGCTCAGCGCTCTACCGGGAGCCGTCGGATTTAACGATAAAATGGAAAAGGGGTACTTTCCGCACCTATTCAACACTCTGGAGAACCAGGAATTCTGTGGTCCACTCCCCGCCGCGGAATATTACTCGCCCGACACAATGAGTCACGATGATCGCAATGCCTTTTACGACTGGTACACGGAGAGGGCAGCTTCCGGTGAACTCTTCAATTTTCAAACCGAAATCGAAAAGTATTGTGTGTTAGACGTCGACATATTGAGACGGGCTTGTAAAGAGTTTCGGAAAATATTCCTCGAGGCCGGCGATGTTTGTCCGTTTACGGAGGCCGCGACAATCGCGTCGGCGTGCTCGAAGGTATTTAGACGTAACTTTTTGGTTCCGCGGACGATTGGGCTCATACCGAACGGGGGTTACAGACTAGCGGATCGTCATTCACGGCAGGCCAACGAGTGGCTTTTATGGGTCGAGAACTGTATAGGGCATGAGCTCATTCACGCCGGTCGAGCCCGAGAGTTCAGGTTACCTGAAGGGCCCCTCGTTGACGGCTATCTACAGCTGAAGGACGATCGCTTTGTCTTTCAATTTCACGGGTGTTATTGGCACGGTTGTCCACGCTGTTTCCCCGAGAACCGTACGAAGCCGACGCGTGCCAACGAAGAGTCGTACGAGAACCGTTACGAACGTACTCTAGCGACGGACTCGAAGATTCGTGCCCACGGCTATCAGCTCGAAGTCATGTGGGAGTGCGAGTTTGAAGAGCTCCGGCACATCAATCCCGCGATCAACGAGTTCTTGTATAATCATCCTCGTCTAACGTCTGAAAGTTTAAATCCTCGCGACGGGTTTTACGGTGGCCGTACGGATAACACCGTAACGGTGTACGATGTTGCAGACGGTGAAAAGATCAATTATATCGACATTTGCTCACTCTATCCTTATATATCGAAAACGGGACGCTTTCCGAAGGGTCACCCGAAGATATATGTGGATACAGAGTACGACGATCTGTTGAATGGATCGTACGAAGCTCTGGGCACAACGGTCAACGGTATGATACGGTGCACCGTTTTACCGCCGCGTGATCTTTTTCATCCCGTCTTACCCGTACGGATGCACCAGAAGCTGTTGTTCGCATTATGCCGTACATGCACCGAGGAAAAAATTCAATCAGCCTGTCCGCATGAAGACGTAGACGAGCGTGTATTTACAGGTACCTGGGTGGTGGACGAGGTACGGAAGGCGCTCGAGGTCGGCTACAAAGTCGTTAAAGTTTTTATTATTTGGCCCTACGAGATGACGTAATACGATCCGGTAACACGCGAGGGTGGTCTCTTTGTCGAGTATATAAACACCTTTTTAAAGATAAAACAGGAGGCCAGCGGTTGGCCTGCCGAATGCACCGATAGAGACTCGCGAGCGCGATATATCGAAGATTATGAGCGCGCCGAGGGTATACGCCTAGATCCGGACAATATTTGTAAAAACCCGGGTATGCGCTCCGTTGCGAAGTTATGCCTGAACTCGTTCTGGGGTAAATTCGGTCAACGGGATAATTTAACACAGACGACGGTAATAAACAATCGCGAACAATTGCTACTGCTTTTGGGGGATAACGATAAAGAGGTGCGACGGTTACTCCCCGTAAATTATGACGTTTTGTACGCGAATTGGGTATCTATCGACGTGGCCATAATACCGTCGTCACAAACGAGCGTCGTAATCGCGGCGTACACAACAGCGCAGGCCCGGTTAAAATTGTACAGGTACCTCGAACGGTTAGGGCGCCGAGTGTTGTACTATGACACCGACTCGGTGATTTATGTCAGCACGGGGCGACAGGGTGAATGGTCACCTCCACTCGGTAACTTCCTTGGCGACATGACCAGCGAGCTGAAGGAGCCCACAGACTACATAAAGTCGTTTGTCTCCGGAGGCCCCAAATTTTACGGCTACGAGGTCGTGAACAGCACGAAGCCCGATGAGGTGATTAAAACAGAATGTAAGGTGAAGGGCTTGAGTTTAAATTACCTTAACGCTCGGAAAGTTAATTTTAACTCGATTCGACGAATGATCGAAGCCGATTTGCCCTGCGAAAATGACGAATCGATACGATTAAATTTTGCATCCATCCAGCGAACGGCGCTTCACGCTGTTATAACCCGGGAAATGTCAAAAACCTGTCGTGTTGTATGTCACAAACGTCGGAATCTGACACACACATTGTCGCTTCCGTTCGGTTTCAAAGAATAATTTGTATACCGATACAAATGTCGCCGTCGTCGTCGCCATCGCTGTCGTTTCATTTAGATAATAATAATAATTTAAGTTATTTGCAAACGTATATATATATATATATATATATAGTGTATAAAAAATCTGTATTATAATGTGTATATAATAAATATTAATGTGTGTGTGCGTGTGTGTAATGAGTACGTTTGTAAATGTGTATTATAAATAAATTGTACCATTTTTATTCAATAAGATTGACAGATTTGTAAAATATTACCGTCTACTTGTATTGTATATTGTAGTGTTAAGTAATACTATTGTAAATACACGCTGCATAATGATTATAAATAAAACTGAATATATTTTTTATGTATATATGGTTTATGTATTAATGTTATATAATAAACTGCGAAATCATTTTTAATAAAAATAAAATTAAAAAATATTTCCTGCCAATATATATGTGTGAATTATTCGTTAATAATAAATTATATTTTAACGTATTTCCCGTATGTGTTTATAAATTACTTCCCTATAAGCTAGGCGGCACCACATGCGCCGTATAAGCTTATGGCGCGCATGTGGCCGCGGTATAAGCGCTGATCGCCACGCTCGCTCGCTCATAAGCTGATGGTGCGAGCGAACGGGCCTGTACTAGCTGAACCTCCGCCGCGCACACGTCGTACAAGCTTATTGCGACGTGTGTCCTCCGCGCCGCCGCCGCCGCCGCCGCCGCCGCCGAGAAGCTTATATTCCGAATTTAAGCGTATCACAACCGAAGGAAACACATGGAAAATGGACGTGCGTTGGAAGCACCCGTGGACATCGTTAATTTGTGGTCCAACAGGCTGTGGAAAAACAGTTTTCGTGCGCAGATTTTTACGAAATCTAACAGCCATGAGTGACACAGTATTCGATCGCGTAATATTCTACCACGGAGACAATCTCGATTCCGATACGGCCGAACTATTGCGAAATTCTCATCGAGATCCAGCGAATCGAAATATTAAGATCGAGCTTCACGAGGGCCTGCCGCAACCGGAGGATTACTCGCACGACAATAATTTTAAAAAGTTAATTATTATCGACGATTTTATGAGAGAATCATCGAATAATACGATAGTGGATCTTTTCACGAAAGGTAGCCATCATAAAAATATCAGTGTTATTTTTATAACGCAAAATATTTTTCATCAAGGACACGGTCAACGCGCGATATCTCTCTGAACGCGAATTATATTGTAATATTTAAAAACCCTCGCGATCGAGCCCAAATTCAGCATCTAGCCAGACAAGTGTACCCTGAGGATCCTCGATTTTTGACAGAGGCGTATCACGATGCGACTGCCGAACCGCATGGTTATCTACTGTTGGATCTCAAGCAATCCACACCGGATATTTGTCGGTGTCGTACAGCTATATTTCCCGACAATCCTCATATGCATGTCTACGTACCGAAGAATAAACGGGCGTTACGTCAACTGAGTTGAACCAAGGTATTTAGGATAATGTAAGAACGATTCTAACATCAGTTGTGAAATCGTACGACATGCGCAAACATCGTCGCATCATGGCTGGAAATAAGAACAAAAATGGACAGTGTTCTGCACGACCGCCGATCGGTAAACGCCACGCTGCTCTACTCAATGCTCTCTGTCACTCAAGTAAAGAGCAGCAACGAGCCATACTGCGTACAGCCGACTAGTCTCTGATCAAGTGTATTGGCGAATGTGCCTTAAACGTCTTACACGGCGTAGTACAGCTTAAAGTTGGAGCGAAAAACCGATTAAAAAGATATAAGAATGTACTGCGTCAACTAGCGCCCTGCCGTGTAACCGTTAAAACGGGCCAGCGAGGCGGCGGTGCAGGTCGCGCTGGTGGCGCCGCCGAACGTAAGCGACGAAAGTACAATTGGAGAGCGAAAAAACGCCTTATGATGCAGAAAGGCTGTGGAGCATTTTTACCACTTTTATTAGCGCCGATTATCGCAAGTTTGTTTAGTAGACTGTTTGGAGGCAAAGGTGAAGGAGGTAATGGTGCTTAGAGTAAATCGTAAAAGTCAGCAGTCCCCCAGAGATCTTATGGAGCACGCGAAAAAAATGATTTTAGTACCGGCCGAAGAGGCTGGGAAGTGGAAAGAACCGATGACCGGCCGCGGAACTTCCGCACCGGCAGCTGATCAGACAACTGTACAGACACCAGGCGATCCAGTATCACGTCTCGACGCTGAGCTTAGTGATATTTTACACTCAAAAAAATATCCTGACGACGCTACCAGGTGGAAACTGTATCTGCAGGTACTGCAACGATATTTATTTCTCGTTGATACCCGAAACGGTACGGCGGATTCGGTCATGCCTACCGCGCTACCAGCGACAACAAGCGAACAACAACAACCGGAAAATGAAGATTTTAGTCCGACCGTAATCGTAAACAGTGTACCTGAGATGTATAGACGTCAAGCAAAAGCGCTCACGAACTATTTGCGTAACTCGCCGGTGGCATCGCAGCGCATCACGTGGGACAGAGAAGGGCATGTGACGGTCGACGGCGTGCTTATACCCAATTCGAATATTGTCGATCTCGTTAACGATGCAGTACGGGCTAGAAAAAACTTCAAAGCTAGTGGACGAGCACAGTTTATGAAGGGCCTTCGTGGTGCCTCTGTACCCCGTACATTTATCGGGAACGACGTGTTGTGGAATATGGGGAATACGCATATTGCGCGCAAACGCCACGAAGACGACGACGACGACGACGACGGCAACGGCGCTGACCAAGGGAACAACGAAAAGCAACGCCTTGTCCCAGCTGCTGCCAAAGAGTCTACTTATACCAACGTAGATCATTTCTCCAAAAGACAAAAGAAAAAACTCGTCGAAGCATCGCGAGGATTTATCCGTTGGCTTAAACTGTAAATTGAATTACCCCATGGGTGGGCGTGTGCGTGGGAGAGAAATATGTCGTTCGAAAAAGTGTATTACGATCCGTCGCATCCTGCAGGTTATGCCGGAGCAAGGCGCCTAATCGATAAAGAAAATAAATCGGATGAAGTTTACGACTGGCTGACCCAACAGGACGCTTACACTATTCATAAACCCGTCCGTCGTCGCTTTCCTCGCCTGTTCTATAACGTTACTAATATAGACGATGTCTGGGAGGCCGACCTCGTAGATTTACGATCGTTAAGAAGCTACAATGACAATGTTTCGTACCTGCTTACGGTCATTGACGTATTGAGCAAGTACGCCTGGGTCGAGCCACTGCAGGATAAAACCGTACACGCCGTCAAAGAAGCATTTACACGAATTTTTGAACGCAGCGATGACCGCTTGCCCGTCTGTCTACAGACCGACAAAGGCAAGGAATTCGTCGGTAAAGAGCTACAGACGTTTCTCAAGAAAAGTGAGATCAATTTTAGTGTTACACTCAACCCTGACATAATAGCAGCAATTGTCGAACGCTTCAATCGCACACTCAAAGAACGAATGTGGCGCTATTTCACACATCGAAATACACGACGCTACATCGATATACTTCAACAATTTGTTCACGCATACAATCATGCCAAACACTCGTCAATTAAGATGGAGCCGGCCGCCGTGACATTATACAATGCGGATAAAGCGCTGGAGAATATGACAAACGCCTCTATGAAGCAGCGTGGAAAAAGACGCTTCTCTATGGTTAAATACAAGTGCGGTGATTATGTCCGGATTAGTAGAACAAAAGGCACCTTCGAGAAGGGTTACGAACGAAACTGGAGCGAGGAAATTTTTCGCATCACCAAGGTTGTAAATCGTCAGGGAATACGTGTTTACGAACTGCACGATCTTGAAGGCGAGTTAATTGACGGTTTCTTTTACACCGAAGAAATAACACCTGTGCACGAGAAACGTATGATACAGAATCAAGAGTTTAAAATCGATCGTGTTTTACGGACAAAAGGACGTGGTGCAAAGAAACAACTCTTTGTCAGCTGGGTCGGCTATCCATCGAAATTCAACTCCTGGATACCTGTTTCTAACGCCCACAACCTTGGCGCCTAACGTCGCAAGGACGAGCATTATGCACAACGATGAAGACTTTTATCTCGTGTTGCCGAGTAACAGCAGCATGAAGTACTTTCCGGATAATACTACAACACACTTCACCACTCAACTTTCGCGTGAAATAGCTTTGAGTGGTCAATGGGCTGTGGGTTTATCGGAAATTCACATACCCTG
Source organism: Ichneumon xanthorius (assembly GCA_917499995.1). Lineage (NCBI taxonomy): Eukaryota > Metazoa > Arthropoda > Insecta > Hymenoptera > Ichneumonidae > Ichneumon > Ichneumon xanthorius. The sequence goes on from CAKJTD010000004.1 coordinate 1,460,704, forward strand.
CACAATGATACACTTGCAACCAGACGAGACAGAAATTCGGTGGACACCGTGTGACAAAAAAGAGCAGATAATTGGACATATACCTCACGGACTGTACCATAGTCATGCGGAACTGATGAATAATATAAATAATCTGACTGGGATGCGCGAAGCCGGTATACAGCTTGTCAATGCTAAAAGTGCGCATGGATATGCGGCAATTGAGGGCGAAAAGTGGGTAGAAAAGTGTGGGAAACAAATTGTGACTCCACAAAATATATTGTGTATGAATAAGAAGATCGCTCGTATACTTGGATTCAATGTAATACCGAATGAAGACTAGGAAACATCAGAGATTGTATACCTACGCTACATACGAGGGATTCAACGTGAAGGACAGATGCCCCCTTGTATCGCTCGAGCTCTCCCCGAGCAACTTTTTGTCTATACGGACCTATGTGTACCGTATACGGTTGGCGACACGCAGACCTCTCTATTGCGCATCGTTAATCTAAATACCTCTCAGTATACATACGGAGCGACACAGGGGAAATATTTCTCACCGTCAAATTATATACCTTTGCTCAATAATTGCTTTCGCTCTATTGAGATAGATATAAGGGACCATTTGGGGAAGTCCATCGCATTCGAGTACGGAACGTTAACCCTTACGCTTCACTTTAAACGGGTTGCCTAGACAAGATGGTGGCCCATTATATGGCTTATTACGAGAACCAAGTCGGCGGTGGTGCTGGACGTATAGGCAACGTTTTTGTGGGCGCACCTTATCAACGAGGCCACGGAATCGGCAGATTTCTCGGCGGTCTATTCAGAAGCGTACTACCACTGCTGACAAAACGTGCTAAAGCCGTGGGAAAAGAGGCCCTACGGGCGGGCTTACATGTTATCGAAGATGTGAGTGGTAAACATGTACCATTTAAGGAATCGCTCCGTCGGCGTGCCAAGGAATCTGGGGAAAATTTGAAACACAAAGCCAATGAAAAAATAGCCCTACTTATGAAGGGCTCTGGTTATAACAGTGCGATCGCCACACGCTCGTTGCAGTCGTTGACCGGTCGTACACCCAAGCGTATCTGTGCGAGAAAAAGGTCCACCGGAACGAAAAGAAAGAGGAATACCCGTGCAGCACCGACGAAGACGAAGAAGAAGAAGAGGAGAAGGATAGCCACGGGTAAAGTCACGAAGAGACGAACAAATACGAGGAGTAAGAAGAAAATGACGATCAGTGACATTTTCGGAAGTGCTTAAACATCATGTCTTTTTTACATTCGCACTCTTGTGAATGTATGAAATCGGAGCTCGACTTATTCACTATACCGCCAACGCAAACATCCATAGAAGCCTCTCAATGGGTTCATTACAAGCCTGTCTCTTCATTGTCGGACGATGGCCCCATCGAGTTTGTTATACCTGGCCATGGCGACGAGTACCTGGATCTTGCCCACACTACGATCTGCGTAAAACTGAAAGTACTGGCCAACGCCGAATCGACATACAAAGTAGCGCCTGTTAATAACTTTCTACACAGCCTCTTTAATCAGGTCGATGTATTTTTCAACCAAAAGCTCGTTGCGCCGCCCAATAACGCTTATGCGTATTGGGCATACATTGAAACATTACTCAATTACGGCCCAGCGGCAAAACATTCACATCTGACAGCTGGTTTATGGTTTATAGATAATCCAGGTAGCCTCGAGGCGATGCCCGGCTCGAAAACAGAACCTGTTAATTATGGGCAGGAGATTCGATCAGCGTATATCAAAGGAGCCAGGACTGTAGATATGATTGGCCATTTACACTGTGATGTATTCAATCAGGATACATTTTTGATAAACGGTGTAGAAGTGCGTCTACGGCTCGTTCGTTCGAAAGACGATTTTTGCCTTATGGAGGCACCGATACAAGGCGTGATGCACAAAATAAAAATTAACGATGTGGGTCTACTGATTCGACGGGCAAAAATTAGCCCTGGAGTACTTATAGCACATGCCAAGACTTCGGCGAAGACGACAGCAAAGTATCCCATAACACGTGTGGAAGTTAAATCCTTTACCATGCACAGTGGAATAATCGGTGATACATTGGACAGTGTAATCCTTGGACAATTACCGAAACGTATTATACTCGGTTTCGTATTCAACAGGGCTTTCAACGGCGATAAAACGCTGAATCCCTTCAATTTCCAACATCATTCGATAAATTTTCTATCGCTCTACGTTGATGGACAACAGATACCTGGAAAACCGCTTCAGCCCGAGTTGGGCGGAAACGAAAACTGGGTCCAGAGTTACCACACGCTCTTTTCGGGCACGGGTATACACTTTTAAAACGAGGGAATAGAAATTGACCGTGAAGCGTACGCCAAAGGATTTTGTCTGTTTGCTTTTGACTTGACGCCGGATTTATCGGGAAACTGTTTCACACACTGGAACCTCGTGAAACATGGCAGTGTGAGAATCGAGGTACGCTTCGCCCGGGCTCTCCACGGTACAATAAATTGCGTCCTTTATGCCGAATATGATAACGTAATTGAAATTGATTCTGCTCGTCAGGTCATTACCGATTGTAGTGCCTGAGCACCAGATGGTAACCGAGACAAAAGTCACCCTCTCCACGTATGAGAATGTCACGCCTCTTTCGGAGAGGACGCGCTTGAGCATCGGTCGGAATAGTATTTAAACCGTGGGATCTTGGTATATTCGATAACAGTTTACATCAAACCCTCATCATGGACGCTATAGTCGATATTCAAGCCCTGTACGGAAAGAACGGCGAGTTTCTGCCCAAAGAGATTGCCGTAACAACGCTGCAAGGAGATCATTTCGGCCATTGGGTGATCGATGCACCATACGACTTTGGCGAGTTACCTAAAGAAGTACGTGCCAGCAATAATCGCCTAACGTGCTTTCATCATGGTCTCGAGTGGGTTGATGGTGATACGCCGTTGCGGAAAGTCTACGCCTCTCTAAGAGCCATGTGCCGTTACGCGCTTCGCATCTATACACGAGGTGTACAAAAAGCAGAGATTTTACGCGACGTCCTTGGACGCGACATTATCAATCTGGAAGAGTACGAGGGGCCCACCTTCAGGAACATGCCACCCTACGATACATGGTGCATTTATCATGGCGTATCGAAGGAGGATGCTGCAAAATGTGCGTTGAATAATGTTGGAAAAATTAAACGTTGGCTTCAGACTCAACTTTTGGATGATGTGAATCCCATTTACACGGAACCGGTTGGCGCTGCGAAGAGAAAAGATCGGCCAAGCGAAATTGTAAAAAAAACAGTCCACGATGAGATTCCGAAAGATAACAATCGTGCATCTGTCGTGAGAGAGTATATAGTCGGGGAAGCAGTGACCGTTGACGACAGTGCCACCCCAAACACCTGTGACAGCACAGTACCTGCGGAGGAAATAGTGGCCCTTTACCGTAATAAACTTCACTCTCCTCCTCCACCGCCGAAGCGGCAACCATCGACATCTGGATCCCGTGGCGGTAATCATACGCAGTACCGTAAACGTCGCCCCCAATCTGGGCACGAGGGTATTTATAATGAACAGTCTGGAAGTACTGGAGGCGCTACAGCACGTATCAGCCCAGACGAAAGGAGTATTCCCCGCCGATCGCATCCCGAGTCGCTGTTCTAGGCCCGCTGCAATCGCCGTCAACACAGACGATCATACGCAACCCGGAACACATTGGATCGCCATTTACGTTGACAACAATGGACACGGCACCTTTTTCGACAGCTATGGTCTACCCCCTCTCATCGGCTGGCATCGTAATCGACTACGACGAAATACCACTACTTATGACTGGAACACCAAGCCACTACAGTCAATCAAGTCGAAAGTATGTGGAGAATATTGCATTATGTTTCTCGATTTTATGTCTCGTGGCTATAGTCTGGGTGCTTTTTGTCGGATATTTTCAAAGAATAAGGTGAAAAACGATAATATTGTGCAACGTTACTACAAGAAATTTAAACATGTAAAACATCGAGGACGATCTGTAAAACAAACCCGTTTGGCTCCTTTAAAAGGGTGTGGCAATACACGCACACCTTCATGTGTACAAACATGCACAGCCCGCTTCGGGTGCCACCTGTAAATACACCTAATAAACCGCATAAAAAATCGACTGTGTCGTTATGGATACACCCCCACCCTGCTTTGGGCAATATGAAACGAGAACTCCACGCCTGGACCAGCACACTTGGAGAAGAGCCGTAGCAGTGCTAACAACACCAACAAAATGGATATCATCAGTGGGATACTCGTGATCGACTGCGGCAAGGACCCTTGGGAACTTACCAAGGAGGAACTGTCATATATACCTAAACCGCTGCTGTTGAGACACTGGAGCGACGCTATCCCTTACCTATGGTCGAAACTACCTGAGCATATTCGACGCGACGCTGAAGTCGCATCGTACCGGCTCTGCAGGGATCATTGGCCTGCATCAGGTCTCAACCCGCATCTTGACGGGTACCCGCCGACCAGGAGAGAATGCTCGCAGTGTCAACAGGATGCCTACGAGGAAGAATCCAACACAATGCCACCGTCACCCGCAATTGCAACGCCAGTCACGACACCTCGCTCTGATCTAAAACGATCCGATACGCCACCACTGACCAGCAACACTACATTGACACTTGCTACACCACCATCACCACCACACATAACAGATCTTTAAACATTGTACCCCAAAACATCGACATGTAAAAATCTGGAATAAATAAACGAATATATTTTTTTAATAAATGTGTTTTTTTATTGCCGGTAAGATATTACCATTAGAGTATGATAATATAGAAAGCGACTTTACCGACTGTAGAATAATATTACAGTTTAACGTAGATCGGTAAGTCTTAGAGAGCTGCCGGAAAACTCTTTGGCCAACCACAACTCGGGGAATTTTCAACGACCAATCAGAGCTCGGGGAAAATTTCTCAACCAATCACAGACCGGGGAATTTTTCACTATTCCCCCTCTCGCGAGAATCCCCCCCCCCCACTTACCACACACGTGCGCGGATTGGGCCCGCTACAGCATCCCGGTCCAAACGATGGTGGGGATGGGGCCAGACAGGGGTGGTGGAGGGGAACAACAGATGGTCCCTGTCTCCCCAGCCCTGTACACTACTACTTTTGTTAGTAAAATTTCCAAGTTATTATGAAAAATCAATCTTTTCAGCACCTTCCATATGCTCGATTTTTTTCAGATTTTTATCCCATCGAGACGTGTTTGCCATTCCTCTCTCAATTCTCTCTGAACGTACGTGGGGTAAGCCTATCCGCAAGTACTATTTTCAGGTAAAGGCGGTGAATATTGTCCGCTCTGATTAATTTGGGCCGTATTCACCGCTTTCGCATCAATCTTTTTTTTTGATTAGCTAAAAAGAAAAAAATTAACAATACAACAGTAGTATGCGGTGCGCTATGGCGACCCCCACTCCTATCCCCACTCCTCGAGCCCCCCGTTGAGAGCGTAGTTCGAGGTGGTGGGGGTAAAAGTGGGGATAGAGTGTTTGGAGTCGTCATAGCGCACCGCTGTGTGTATATAAAAAAATGTGGCCAATAATTGGGGTGGCCAATAACTGTGCGGTAACGGTAATCGCATGGCATAGTTATTGGCACGCGGCCAATAACTGGGTGGCCAATGACTGTGCGAATAGTCAACCACTGTGTGACGTGTGGCTTTAGGGCACAGTGATGGGCACACCGATTATTCACCGAGGCGAGTCAATTAAAAATTAATAAAATTTTAATTAAAAATCATTTTTAATATTTGTTTGAAAGTAAATAAAAATCAAAATCAAATAATGAAAATTAATAAAATTAATAAAATTTTAATTGACTAAAATTTTTTTTTGGTAAAAAAATGATTTATTCTTTTACCATAATTATAATAATTTTTCAATTCAGCAAAATGTTTTTTTTTTCATTTTTAGTCTTGCAAAATCATTTTTTTTTATTTTACTTTCAATTTGCTGTGACGATCTTGAAGACACTGAAGACTCCGATGGCCACACTCCTATTTTTTATTTCCACTCTTGTTTATTCTTCACTCCTGTTTCTCTTGTTTATTATTCACTCCAGTGTTTATTATTCACTCCTGTTTATTATTCACTCCTGTTTATTATTCACTCCTGTTTATTATTCACTCCTGTTTATTATTCACTCCTGTTTATTATTCACTCCTGTTTATTATTCACTCCTGTTTATTATTCACTCCTGTTTATTATTCACTCCTGTTTATTAATCACTCCTGTTTTATTATTCACTCCTGTTTATTATTCACTCCTGTATATTATTCACTCCTGTTTATTATTCACTCCTGTTTATTATTCACTCCTGTTTATTATTCACTCACAAACACTATGGCGTTAACGTTCGGCGGCGTCGTCTTCGTCATCCTCGCTGCCGCTCATGATCATCTCGGCGAAACCCTCGTCGAGATAGTCGTTGTCGTTATCGATATTAAAACGTTGAGCGACGAGAACTGCGACATCCCGCCATTCTCTGTCGAGTAGTTTTATTATATATGGGCGATTGGCGCGGCGACGCGTGATCACTATGGCCAGCGGGCCGTCGCCAGCACATGACTCCTCCACCAACGACTCGGCACCTGATGAGTTGATGTGATCGAGACCGCGCAATTGACACTCGATGCACAGGGCCGGTATCCCGGCGCATAAAAATCCGAACGCCCCTGTCCACTAAAAACACTTCGGAATAACCGGCCTGCACATCGAAATAAATAATTTCGCCACGCACCGCACTGCCATGTCGAACTACGACGCAGGACATACCGATGTGTAATTGCTCCAGCGTAATTCCCGAGCCTTCACCGTTGATATTAGAGTAGTCCTGTAGCAGTTTCTATAATTGTTCGTACGTACTCTGCATATCTGCGGAGCGTACTTGCAAACTATTCGCACACACCACTTCAATCACTCTACACAAAAATTTCTTTCCCTACAACACCGTCTTCGTATTGCGGATACATTATCGAAAACCTCGGTGCACTTGAACAAATTGACGTTAAAGCTGTAAAAACACAGTGCACCGGGAAATGATGTACGCGACACGAACTAGGAAGAAAGACTGCCGATAAAAGACGCTTGACATACGTCCGCGGGCTGCATCATCCGCGAGACGAACGCAGATCCGTGAATACACGGTCAGCAATATTGCACATGTTCCTCGCGGTTCACAGTTAAGCGCGGCAGGAGACCACCCTGAACGCGTGGGAACATGCATGCTGTGAGCGCGACGGCACGCGTCACAGAGTCGCACGCCGCGAGTCATCTGTGAATGTACCGTCAGCAATATCCCAGGTGTTCTCCAGGATCACTGCCGAACGTGATGGAATGCATACCGCATTGACCATGACCGAATTCGAGGAAATGAATGATGAAAAATATGTATTATTTTTCATACATATTTTCGATCGTTCGTTCGTTCGTTCGTTCGTTCGTTCGTTCGTTTTTTGAAAATGACGTTTTTTTATTAACAAAAAACGCAATTTTCAAAAATTATACGTAACTCTGAAAAAATTCGTATGTATTCAGAAAAATTAACAAATCGTTTTCATAAAACAAAAGTTAGGTTGCCGGGTAATTTGTTGGCAATTTTTTTTTATTAATTTGTTAATAACATTTTGGAATTATTAGTATGCAAAATCAATCTTTTCAGTACTTTCCATATGGTTGATTTTTTTCAGACTTTTATCTCATCGAGAAGTGTTCGCAATTTCTCTCTCAATTATCTCTGAATTCACGTGGGCTCAGGCTGTCCGCAAGTACTACCTTAAGCACAAAATATATAATGCTTTTGCGTCTACAAAAAGCATTTCGTATCTTGTACTTACCTTTAACGGGATGGATCGACGACGGGATGGATCGACGACGGGATGGATCGACGACGGGATGGATCGACGACGGGATGGATCGACGACGGGATGGATCGACGACGGGATGGATCGACGACGGGATGGATCGACGACGGGATGGATCGACGACGGGATGGATCGACGACGGGATGGATCGACGACGGGATGGATCGACGACGGGATGGATCGACGACGGGATGGATCGACGACGGGATGGATCGACGACGGGATGGATCGACGACGGGATGGATCGACGACGGGATGGATCGACGACGGGATGGATCGACGACGGGATGGATCGACGACGGGATGGATCGACGACGGGATGGATCGACGACGGGATGGATCGACGACGGGATGGATCGACGACGGGATGGATCGACGACGGGATGGATCGACGACGGGATGGATCGACGACGGGATGGATCGACGACGGGATGGATCGACGACGGGATGGATCGACGACGGGATGGATCGACGACGGGATGGATCGACGACGGGATGGATCGACGACGGGATGGATCGACGACGGGATGGATCGACGACGGGATGGATCGACGACGGGATGGATCGACGACGGGATGGATCGACGACGGGATGGATCGACGACGGGATGGATCGACGACGGGATGGATCGACGACGGGATGGATCGACGACGGGATGGATCGACGACGGGATGGATCGACGACGGGATGGATCGACGACGGGATGGATCGACGACGGGATGGATCGACGACGGGATGGATCGACGACGGGATGGATCGACGACGGGATGGATCGACGACGGGATGGATCGACGACGGGATGGATCGACGACGGGATGGATCGACGACGGGATGGATCGACGACGGGATGGATCGACGACGGGATGGATCGACGACGGGATGGATCGACGACGGGATGGATCGACGACGGGATGGATCGACGACGGGATGGATCGACGACGGGATGGATCGACGACGGGATGGATCGACGACGGGATGGATCGACGACGGGATGGATCGACGACGGGATGGATCGACGACGGGATGGATCGACGACGGGATGGATCGACGACGGGATGGATCGACGACGGGATGGATCGACGACGGGATGGATCGACGACGGGATGGATCGACGACGGGATGGATCGACGACGGGATGGATCGACGACGGGATGGATCGACGACGGGATGGATCGACGACGGGATGGATCGACGACGGGATGGATCGACGACGGGATGGATCGACGACGGGATGGATCGACGACGGGATGGATCGACGACGGGATGGATCGACGACGGGATGGATCGACGACGGGATGGATCGACGACGGGATGGATCGACGACGGGATGGATCGACGACGGGATGGATCGACGACGGGATGGATCGACGACGGGATGGATCGACGACGGGATGGATCGACGACGGGATGGATCGACGACGGGATGGATCGACGACGGGATGGATCGACGACGGGATGGATCGACGACGGGATGGATCGACGACGGGATGGATCGACGACGGGATGGATCGACGACGGGATGGATCGACGACGGGATGGATCGACGACGGGATGGATCGACGACGGGATGGATCGACGACGGGATGGATCGACGACGGGATGGATCGACGACGGGATGGATCGACGACGGGATGGATCGACGACGGGATGGATCGACGACGGGATGGATCGACGACGGGATGGATCGACGACGGGATGGATCGACGACGGGATGGATCGACGACGGGATGGATCGACGACGGGATGGATCGACGACGGGATGGATCGACGACGGGATGGATCGACGACGGGATGGATCGACGACGGGATGGATCGACGACGGGATGGATCGACGACGGGATGGATCGACGACGGGATGGATCGACGACGGGATGGATCGACGACGGGATGGATCGACGACGGGATGGATCGACGACGGGATGGATCGACGACGGGATGGATCGACGACGGGATGGATCGACGACGGGATGGATCGACGACGGGATGGATCGACGACGGGATGGATCGACGACGGGATGGATCGACGACGGGATGGATCGACGACGGGATGGATCGACGACGGGATGGATCGACGACGGGATGGATCGACGACGGGATGGATCGACGACGGGATGGATCGACGACGGGATGGATCGACGACGGGATGGATCGACGACGGGATGGATCGACGACGGGATGGATCGACGACGGGATGGATCGACGACGGGATGGATCGACGACGGGATGGATCGACGACGGGATGGATCGACGACGGGATGGATCGACGACGGGATGGATCGACGACGGGATGGATCGACGACGGGATGGATCGACGACGGGATGGATCGACGACGGGATGGATCGACGACGGGATGGATCGACGACGGGATGGATCGACGACGGGATGGATCGACGACGGGATGGATCGACGACGGGATGGATCGACGACGGGATGGATCGACGACGGGATGGATCGACGACGGGATGGATCGACGACGGGATGGATCGACGACGGGATGGATCGACGACGGGATGGATCGACGACGGGATGGATCGACGACGGGATGGATCGACGACGGGATGGATCGACGACGGGATGGATCGACGACGGGATGGATCGACGACGGGATGGATCGACGACGGGATGGATCGACGACGGGATGGATCGACGACGGGATGGATCGACGACGGGATGGATCGACGACGGGATGGATCGACGACGGGATGGATCGACGACGGGATGGATCGACGACGGGATGGATCGACGACGGGATGGATCGACGACGGGATGGATCGACGACGGGATGGATCGACGACGGGATGGATCGACGACGGGATGGATCGACGACGGGATGGATCGACGACGGGATGGATCGACGACGGGATGGATCGACGACGGGATGGATCGACGACGGGATGGATCGACGACGGGATGGATCGACGACGGGATGGATCGACGACGGGATGGATCGACGACGGGATGGATCGACGACGGGATGGATCGACGACGGGATGGATCGACGACGGGATGGATCGACGACGGGATGGATCGACGACGGGATGGATCGACGACGGGATGGATCGACGACGGGATGGATCGACGACGGGATGGATCGACGACGGGATGGATCGACGACGGGATGGATCGACGACGGGATGGATCGACGACGGGATGGATCGACGACGGGATGGATCGACGGCGGGATGGATGGATGGTGTTTGAATTCTTTAACAATAATATTTAGCTAATGCGATGGATGTAAAACTCCTAGCATGTCGCCAACAAAACGGCTTGCGAAGTACATTTTCTCGCACCGGCCTTAAAACAGTAATTGCTGAAAGTGCCCGCCACCTTCTTGAATGCAACATTCCACGCGTCGTAAGAAGCTTCGCTTACAATTGCCAATCATTTCGGGCGTAATCGTCCTCACAGCGTCGAGGATGCGCTGGTGTAACTGCTCCCGTGTTTCGACTGCGTGTCGATACACAATCTCCTTCATGTACCCCCAGAAGAAAAAATCTAGGGGATTTAAATCCAGAGATCGTGCAGGCCAGTTCACCGATCCGCCCCGGCCCATCCACCGGTTGGGATACGCGTGGTCCAGCCAAATTCGTATGGCTGCAGAGTAATGTGCGGGTGCTCCGTCGTGCTGGAACCACGCATCTGCGTTCGCTTCCGCGTCGATCCCAGCAGCCCGAAGAAGATCCGGCAGTCGACGTACTAAAAATCGGCGATATTCTGCACCCGTGAGCCTCGCAGGAAGCTCGAAGGGTCCAATCTGCAAAAGAATGTGACTGTAGTTATGTCATTCGATCTTTGGGAAAAATCGGATTTTCAAACCGGAAGTACCATCACAGAGAAAAATTTGAAAATATTTTCCGGTTGAAAACTGAGAGTTTGAAATCGGAAGTGACGTGTTCCTGTATGACGTTACTTCCGATTGAAAACTGTGATTTTGAAACCGGATGTGATGTTACAGAGAAAAAAAATCTGTAATGTATCTTGAATGCAGCCAGTGACCGAAATGTATGAATTAAAGAATCTATTCCTTAATTCATACATGAATTAAAGAATCTATTCCTTAATTCATACATGAATTAAAGAATCTATTCCTTAATTCATACATGAATTAAAGAATCTATTCCTTAATTCATACATGAATTAAAGAATCTATTCCTTAATTCATACATGAATTAAAGAATCTATTCCTTAATTCATACATGAATTAAAGAATCTATTCCTTAATTCATACATGAATTAAAGAATCTATTCCTTAATTCATACATGAATTAAAGAATCTATCCCTTTTGAAAATTAGGTTTTTTTATGAACTACAAACGTGATTTTCAATAATTACACGAAATTCTGAAAAAATGAAGACGTATTCAGAAAAATTAACAAATCGTTTTTTTGTGCAGAAAAAGTTACGTTGCCGGGGGATTTGTTGAATAATTTTTTTTTCATTCATTTGTTAATAACATTTTGGAATTATTATTATGCAAAATCAATCTTATCAGCACCTTCCATATGCTTGATTTTTACAGATTTTTATCCCATCGAGAAGTGATCGCAATTCTCTTTGAATTCTCTCTGAACTCACGTGGGCTCAAGCTGTCCGCTAGTACTCTCTTAATGTCCGTCGTATGCTCATCCGGATAAACTTAAAGTAAAAATTGAAAAATTAAAAAAAAAATCCCGCATTTCGGGAAGGAACTGACAAACAAAATAGGCATTTTTGCCTTCCACATACAGGTAAAATGTTACGCGTAACAATAGACCTACAATCAAAATAAATTGAGTTGTTCATGATTTTTTTTAAATCTGCATTATGAGAATTGCTTCATAAACAAAAAGTTCCTAGGCACTTCGAAATGGGCTGCACCAATAAAAATATATGGCTGAGAGTGCATGTAAATTTGCAGAAGCAGATATCTTCACGGGTATAGTAATTTGCACGTTGCTCATGTCTTTTCAACCGTTATGTAGGGGTGGGCGGGGCAAAATGGTACACCGGGACAAAACGGGATAATGAGACAAAACTCAATTCTCCAATAACTGTGAGATAGTGGCGATGGTGGTACGTGGGGCAAAACGGGTTTAACAATCCGGATGTATCGTTGGGATTAAATGGGGCATCCAAAAATTATTGGAAAATTGAGTTTTACCCTCACAGTTCCGTTTTGCCCCGCTGTGCCATTTTGCCCCAGTTTTCTTCGTATGGGAAGCTGTGAGCACACGCACACGCACGCGCTTCAGGATTAGAAATTACGTTTCTCGAATAAAAAACCGTTAGTTTCAAGTAGTTGTACAAAAATTGTACTTACTTTATCTATGTATCCTTGGCAACTCTTACTCTGGGTGCTTATTAATGTGTGACGTCGCTGCTGGCACTTGCGATTAATTACCCTCGATGCTGCACAGAACAGCCAGGGTCTTCTATAGCCAATCGTGCTCATTCTATAGCCAATTACAAGCTCATCGTGCGGTTGTATTAGCGAAGGAGAAATGCACCCGATATTCATATGTAAAGTGAGAGATGCGATACGCGTTGCCCATTGTGTTTCATTTTGTTTCATGTTAAGGCAGATTAAAAAAAAAAAATATATTGAAACGTTTCGAAAATTTTCTTCCCGCGAGGTCACCGATTTTCTGCGTTTTATTCTAGCTCGCGGCTGTCGGGTTTTAAACCGCTCCGAAAATGTCGCATTTGGGGAAACGGTCTCATCCGTCTCGTCGAGGGAGTCTCGGTTCGTGTGCTGTACTCGAGGTAGTGGGGAAAACGGGAGGAAAGCAAAGGTATCTTCTGAGGTTTTTCGGGATGGCCTCAGTCGGATGTTCTTTTCTCACTCACGCCTTTCGCGCCACCCGAGTGTTTTAACCCCTCATCATCGGCCAAGGAAAGGGGTTTTGTGATTTCTATCGTACGGGAGTAGATTTACCGATTATGGTTAGAGCCTATACGAGCACGCTGCTCGATCCGAGAACGACTAGGCTGTTCCTTGTCGTTCGAGAAACGCCTCTGCGGCCTAATCGATTTAATCAGAAATTTACTACCGTTAAATGGTCAGAAGGACCAGAAACAAAAAAAATGTGACGCTACGAACAAAGATTCACGCGACTAAGCTCGATGCCGTCGCGTGGAGCTTAACACTCCATTTTTTTTCTTTTTTATAAAAAAAAAACTTTTTTCCTTCTTTTCTTTTCTTTCGGCCTAGGTCAAAACGCCTATACGCGGTCCCTGCCTACTGTTCTGGTACGATAGGAGCGAGGATGGTGAGTGCCCTGTCGTGTCCTCAGGAATGTGCGAAAATGACGTAGACTACTGCTCTACGCCTCGACACATTAATTTCATCACAGGACAGCTAATTCGCGGTTACGTCAATTTAGGAAAGTCTAACCCTGAGCCGCCCTGGATTTTTATACGCGTTACGATATTAAGTCGCGGATTAATTCAAGAATTGCGCGTCGAGATATTTGTGACGAATAATTATGCTTCTCCCCCTATATTCTTTTCTGTGAGCTAAGGGGACGGCCGAGAAACCTGTCGGGCGGTACAGCGCACTCTTCTCTCGCTTGACTTGGAATTCGCAGGATAAAATATCCAAGCTAATTCGTCCGTGAAGACAGAGAAGGCTTACATTAAGAGCACGTGCAACACGCGAGCGGGCACATGAAAAGTTTCGAACAACTTTTCTCTGCGTATATTGAACGAAATTTAACGAAATTTTGGGAACCGACTGGAAAAATGTGAACGTCAACCGTGTTTCCTTCAGATTTCATGATTTCGAAAAAAAATTACAGATCCATTACCCGCAGATCTCTGTAATGAAAAAATCGAGATCGTGTCGTTGCATGTGGAAAATTAACAAAACGAAAGGAAACACGGTTTGGACGGCACAAAGTTTTACATTGTTGATCCGTTTTTATTCCGATTTGGACTAGGGTATGGGCAAAAAGTTGTTCCGAAGCAATCGTTGGTACCCTGCTTACAAGGAACGTCAGTTTGGTGTCCCCCTCCGATTTTAATGAAACTCACGTATGTTGTGGGGCATCGAAAAGTAAAAGACACGTATTTTTTTTATCGGCGGAAAAAATTTCTAAGGGGTGAAATCGCCCTTCGAAGTTAGAGGTATTTCGAGGGGTGATTATGCAGTTTCACCCAGAAGGCGTCACCCGATTTTAATGAAACAAACATCAAAATACTCCTCATTGAAGACAATGAAAATTCCCCGTGAAGTTGAAGAAAAAAATTCATTTGCAGGGGTGAACCACCCCCTGATACTTCAATTTTCCACCCTACACAAAAAACTATCCGACCAAATTGAACGGAACATGTACCATTTGGAAGGGCAAATGAAAATGAAGTTGACGTGTTTTTGCACATTCGCAGGGAAAAGAGTTTAGGGGGTAAACTACCCCTTATCCATTAGTACGTATATTTATGCATACATTTTCGTTTCTCGTTATTTAAATCTTAAAGAGTTGCTGGCGTTCACTCTTTGTGCTGATTTTGTGCTTATCAATAATTTACCGTCATGTTTATTATGTCAATATGATAAAAATACTTTCGACGCAATAAGAGGTGTTTTCTACATAGGCGGCTATCTCCAGCCCAGAGCAGCGTATTATCTGCTGATATCGCAGCTGGTTGAACAACAAGTCTTTCAAATATAATAACCGCGATACATACAGCGATCCTCAGTTGCTCATTTTGTTATACCTCGAATTATTTTTATCTACTAAAATGAGAGAAATATTAAATAAATTGAAGAATACATTGGGAAATTCTTACTGACAAATCCACCGCGTCGCAAAGCCAACACGCGTAGGAATTTGCCGAGTAAGTATCGGACGATGCTCGGTTAATACACCCGGCATCGACAAATCGCGCCGAGTATGAATCACGATGCTCGATTCTATATGCCCAAATATGGGCATACTACAAAATTGCAGACGTATCAATTTGCACCTCGCTGATCGCGATCGGGAAATTGACAGTCTGAACTCGACGAGAGAACAGAGAGGTTGGTCTCAGGTTCAGGTTCACGTTCAGAGAATTTAACAACTGTAATACGAAATATTGACGACGAAGAAATTCATTACAACTTTTGAATAAAACTTGTTATTTAGTTTGTGTAAACAAACTTGAGTTTTTACTCTTAATTTGGCAACGATCCCAAATTACCTTTTAAAGTATAATTGTTGACCTCGCGTACAACAATTTGAACTCGGAGTGTCAGTGCGTCAGTCATAATTTTTGATAAAAAAGTCAATTCACCATGAAAGTGAATCCAATCAACGTCATTAAACTTCTCTTGGCTACATTTGAAGCCATGAATATTCCCGAAACTCCGATTAACAATGCAGAAATCGAGGTAAAAGAGAATTTCGAAAAAGTTCTGATCGACTGCATAGACGATTATAACGGAGTTGAAATTATCGAGGGACAATCGCTAGATTTTCAAGAGCCTTTCAAGCAAAATGATATCGACGCTATCGAAGACACTCTTTGGCAACATGATGAAGGTCCAGTGTATTCTGATACTTGTTCTGAAGACGAAGAAGACTTAAGATACGATTATAAACGGAAAGCAGTCGAATACTGGAGATCCGGTAAAAAGAAAAATTGCAGTGTCGATGTCGTCAACCAGAAATTTAAAAAAGTCAAATCTATACGACAATTATGACGCTGGGCAAATCAAATAAACAAAGGTGGGACCTACAAAGAGAAATTAGCTCGAATCTCTGAATATACTTTGAAAAACATGCAAGCCGCTGTCGATGCTGGTTTCATTGTTCATGATATCGACCTTCAAAAGTGGGCTCTACAAGCTAAAAAAGAGATAGGTCACGAAGACATTCGTTTTAAAGCTTCTCGTGATTGGCTTTGGAAGTTCAAGAAATCACATCGTATTGTGTCAAGGAAAATTAATAAATTCGTAACACGAAAAACTATGGAAGACGAACAAGTTTTAAGGATTAATGCAGAAAACTTCGTGAATGAAATTAAACCATATATTCAAAAATATGGAGTGAAAAACATATATAATTCAGATCAGAGCGACTTTCAACTGGAAATCCACTCTGGCAGGACTCTGACGATTGAAGGAACTAAACAAGTGGAATGTGTAGTACAATCCGTATCTTCTACAACTCATAGCTACACGATCCAGCCAACCATAAATGCAGATGGAAAATTACTTTCACCCCTTTTTATCGTTCTAAAAGAGGGAAAGGGTGAGTTCGGACCAATCGTGGAAAAAAATTTATTCAGGCCAGAAAACGTATTTTTAACAGCATCGAAATCCGGGAAAATTACTTCAGGTATGAACAAAAATGATAGCCAGAAAATATTGAACATAGGTTCATTTATACTATATCGATAACCAATATCTTCCTATGTACAGAGCACTTCAAAGTTTGGTTGGAAAAAGTATTCTTCCCCAACCCCGGCCGTGACAGCGTATTGTTGATAGACTCATGGAGTGGACACTGCCCAGAAGTTGTTCGAAAAGCAACGCCTCGGGGTAAAAAAATTATCACAAAGATAATACCTAAAGGCACAACAGGGAAAATCCAACCCCTCGACGTTTTTGGTTTCCGAATATGGAAAAATTGTGTACGACATTTTTCCGACAGTGTATTATTACTTAATTTTGATATTAATTTATACTTGAGAAACAATATAATGAAACTGCAATCGCTCGCACACAATCAACTTTCATCACCCAGATATATAAATCATCAGATGCTCATGGTGCAAGAAATCTTTGTGCTTGCAACATTTTTTTGAAGAGTATCATTTCTGTACGACTTACGAACCATGATTGCTGCAAATTATGACAGTAATGCGCACGTCGACGAATTGTAAAAGTAATTATAAATTATATTATATACTGTGGTGTATGTGTATGTGAGATATGAGCGAGGCGGTAAGAATGTATGTGAGAGAATGGAGAGTGGGGAGAGCGATAACACGAGACGTGAAAAGGATAATAGTGGAATAAACGCGCTTGCCGAAACCCGGTGTTTGTTATTTATTACCTATGTCCGCAGCTTATTCCCGCTGTTCCGGAATACAGGGCATATACAACAACTCAACCCCAGCAATATTCCCAGTATTCTGTATTTTAGCAAGCTATTTTTTATCAGTAAATAACGCGAAATTCGTGAATGGGCCATTCTAGGTGACGGCCGGTCACCCCCTTAATTATAAATAAAACATCATGCGAAGCGCCCGACATTGACTTCGGCTAACAGGAATATTTTGAATTGATTCGGACATTTAAATAACGAGAAACGAGAATGTATGCATAAATATACGTATTAATGGATAAGGGGTAGTTTACCCCCTTAAACTCTTTTCCCTGCAAATGTGCAAAAACACGTCAACTTCATTTTCACTTGCCCTTCCAAATGGTACATGTTCCGTTCAATTTGGTTGGATAGTTTTTTGTGTAGGGTGGAAAATTGAAGAATCAGGGGGTGGTTCACCCCTGCAAATGAATTTTTTTTCTTCAACTTCACGTGGAATTTTCATTGTCTTCAATGAGGAGTATTTTGATGTTTGTTTCATTAAAATCGGGTGACGCCTTCTGGATGAAACTGCATAATCACCCCTCGACATGCCTAACATCGAAGGGCAATTTCACCCCTTAGAAATGTTTTTCCGCTGATCAAAAAATACGTGTCTTTTATTTTTCGATGCTCTACAACATACGTGAGTTTCATTAAAATCGGAGGGGGATACCAAACTGACGTTCCTTGTTAGTCGTTTTCCGGGTATCCTTTTTTTTAAGTGTTTCTCTTTTTTTTTACTTTATCTTTTAAAAGATGAGTTTTCTGGAGATTAATGTCTCAGTCCGAGCTGCTCGCGGGTTATGTTAGCCAGTACGGCATTCAGTTCATCATCGACATTTCTTCTGTTTGAGTGACTCGACTTGGAAAATGGGAAAATCTAACTGACGTTACGACGCGAAAGACTTCGGGGGTTACGGCCACCCAAAGGCCCTCGCGTAGCCTGTCTGTTTCCTCTACTTTCTTTAACTCTATTTTGATGCCTCGAAAACCGGATTGCAATAGCTTCGGCAATGTAAATTATAATACAAAATGACTCGAAGTTCACGCGAGAGGGTTGATACCGTCGCGTGGAGCCGGTTATGCTCAGAACAAAGGAAGACTTTAATTAATGATTATTTTTATTTTGAAAAATTACCTATCGCCTTTTTAAGTAACGAGTTCCTCAGAGCAGGGTACTCATCATGCGGAAACGTTTTTATAGTTTGAATCGAGAATTTAACGTACTTCGTTCAAAGCACGGCTACCACGTGGACTTGGTGCGTAGCGATGCTGTGCCCACTATTCCGGCGTGGTACCTTTTAGTGCGGTTTTAGCACTTTCTGAGACCCCTAAGTGGATGGTCGTATAGCCAACACTATGTTGGAGGTATGACCGGGATTTTGGGAGGTTTTCTATCTTGAATTGGCGACCTGGTAACTGACGTAGGAACTCGTCAGTTAGCAGCACTTCGGTGTTGTTGGACAGCAGGAATTCGATGGTTAGGATCGCTGTCGGTCGACACGATGTCGAGGTTCGAGCCTAGGATACTTTCCGCCTTAGAGGTGGCACAATGCCGCGGACTAATGCGAAAAGCACTGGAAGGGCAGGTTTTCTGCCTCGTGAATCTAATCGAACGAGACCTGTGAGGATCTTTGAATCGCGAATTTAATCGAGCGAACAACAAAAAAAATAAATACCGATTTCGTGAATTTAATCGAACGAGACCGGGTGAAAAATACTTGGATCGTGAATTTAATCAAACGAAGCCGGAAGAAAATTTACTTGAATCGCGAATTTAATGCAACGATGTCAGGTAAAGTATTTGAGCCGTGAATTTAATCGAACGACAAACGCGTGTAGTCAAAGAAAATTTGGTGGGCAGAATGAGATCGAGCGGGCCGGCGTGCGCGGTTTTATAGCCTGGTCCCCTCTCTCTCCTTCGTTTGGGCCTAGAACTTTCGAGAAGATTCTCGAGCCTTGATTATACTGGATCATTGTCGTCATGTCCTGTTGTGCGCGTACGCTTCGCGTCGTCCTCTGCGCACCGCCTCTCGACGGTCGGTCATGTTCGAAGTTAACGTGAGGCGCTGTAAATGTACGCGAGTTTATCGATTTATCGATTTTTCGGACGGTGGGTCGCTAGATGGTGCACGGAGCACCACTTCTGGGCGAAATGCCTCAGGGGGTAAGGTCGTTCCGTCACAATATATATATATATATATATATATATATATATATATATATATATATATATATATATATATATATATATATATATACATATTGTAGCGAGAATTTTTACCTCTCGTACACTTCGGCCCCAACTCTCCGAAAATCCGCTCTCCCCGCTCGGTACCGGTTCTCGGGGCTCGAACCCACGACGAGATTACGCATTTTTAAGGAACCGACCGGGCATAGGCCCTCCCGCAGGGCAGGGTGGTGACCACTTCTTTAGGCGCGATTTGGGCGCCAGGTACCTAGGTACCACCGCTCGAAGAACGGCATTTTTATTTTAATTCGCGGTGAATTACGGGAAGGGCTAGGGGAAAAACGGGGAAAAAGGCGAGGCCGGCGAGACTTGTCCCAGGATGATATCCTCATAAGGGTGATCTCGCAGTTCTTCGACCCAGTCCGTTAATCGTTCGGGTATGATCGCTCTCCATTCTGGTGGTACCCATAGTTCGATAATTTTCTCCGCAATTGGCACATAGAAAGAGATTTTCCAGTAACAGTATAATCTGGAAGTGCCACGATTACTGTGGGTCTGGTGACGTTGGTTCGAATATGTAAAATTTCGGCTGGAGCCATCTGAGCTGCCGACTTGTTCTTTCTAGGTGAAGAAATTTCACGCCCGCAAGCGCAACGTGACATGTTGAATTCTGTTTAAATCTAAACATAAAGCGTTAATGTGTTCACAGGATACATGTACATATAAGTGAGAAAAGAAAATAAAATAAAAGAAAACATTTTCTGCTCCCCTTTTTCCCTCCTTTTTTTAAATTGTGGTGTTGCTTTTCAAGGGAAAAATAAGAAGTGTTAGGATTTTTATTTGCGTGCGGGAGTTCTTCTTTAGGTGAGACGGTTATTTCCTCATTATTACTGGTTGATGCGGGAAGGTCGGGGTATGTTGGAGTAACGTTGTTAAAATTGATAGAGTCGCTACTGGAGGAGGCAACGTTCTCTTCTGCTTTGATACTCGAGGCGGGACTTCCTGAGGCATAACGGAGTCTTTTAGTACGCTCGAGTGTGGTGTTATCGATTTCTGAATTTTGGGGATCTTCCTCAGTTTTTACCACGTCCTCCGGTTTTGGTTTTATAATAGAGCGAGGTCTAGGGTCTCTATCATAGATAGATCTAGTTGCGGGTGGAGGGTGGGTTTCGGCGTTCCAAATAAAAGTTAAGGGGCGTAAGGGCCTTTCTTGGGGTAAAAACGAATCTAGTCGAGTTGGCAGGGTATTTCCTGGGAGATTATGGAAAGGGGCGGTGCCGCTGGTGCTTGGTATGGGCATAGGTTCGGACTGCCCTGGTATGTGAATATCGAGGGGTGTACTGGGGGTTTCAAAACGGTAATGGCTGACTCTGTGAGTAGGAGAGAAAAATGTGGAATATTGAGGTGGTTCCTGAGGTTCTTCGGAGTCATCGCTTCGATTAGGAGTATATTTTACCGTTACTCGGTCGTTGGGTGGCGGGGGACGTCGGCTTAAATGCAACAAGAGGTTTGTTACAGAGTCCCACAGGGCTCCAATTAGGTATACCGACCATCCGTAAACAGTGTGGAGGGCGTATCCGTGAATTATTGTGTCGAGCGTTAATTTGATTCCCTTTATTATTAATAAAACTCCGATTAATCCAGCGCTTACATTTCCGAACGTCGTAAAAACTCCCCATGTTCTTTTCCAGGTGAAATCTATTAATTTGTTAAGAGCGTTTTCGTCAAGAAGGTTTGAGATCGGTCCTCCCTGCGAAATCGAGAATTGAGGATAGCGGGCCTTTCGGCGGGGAACATAATGTGCGCGCATAGTTCGTCTAGGTCTTCCTGTGTATATATCCCGCTGG
The DNA here is from genome assembly GCA_917499995.1 of Ichneumon xanthorius. NCBI lineage: Eukaryota > Metazoa > Arthropoda > Insecta > Hymenoptera > Ichneumonidae > Ichneumon > Ichneumon xanthorius. Next base: position 1,482,705 of record CAKJTD010000004.1, read on the forward strand.
ATGCCAAGTTGTGTGGGTTAGTGTAGGTCCAAGTCGGTTCGGTAAGCGGCTGAATTACGGTTGGGGCGATGGCTCGAATCGGCGTTGGCCCGACGGCGTACCATTCGCCGTCTAGCAGGTACATAGGCGCGACTAAACGGTTACACGTAATCTGTGTACCGGTTTGTGTTAGTACATGGGTGCGAGGGGTCAAATGGAACGTGAAATTTCCTCGTGAAACGGGTAATTCATTATAACATTCCTTGGTACGTACAATTTTTACCTCTACAGGAATGCATTTAACAATGTGCGCTACTTCTCCGGCTAACAATCCCATGTATCCCGGTTTCTTCATTAGGTTAAAGGCAAATTCGTCGGGAGATCGTCGCGATATGGTCAGGGTATTTTGCAGCATCCACCGCTCTAGATTGCACCGTTGTATTAAAATGTCTCTGTACATTAATTTTATTTCTGTGCGAATGTGTTTTTCCACGTATACAAATTTAGAATTTACGTATGCGAAGATGTCCAGATTTTCTACGGTTATCGGATCTTTTGTGATGAACGGGTTGTCTACGGTTGTTTCCACAATCAATCATTTAGGGTGTTCGGTTCGAATAAGCGCATATCCGCATACCATACTTCCTTCTTTAGCGGTTCCCCCATGGAAATGAAGTATATGTCAGATATATAGAAAGATATATAATTTATATACGTCATATATAACGGGATATATTACAATTTTATATTTTTAATATATACTGATTATATGTTAAATATCTTAACTAATATATGTTCAGATATATATATTATATACGTTATATATATTCATGTATATAAATATTTTACATATTCCTATATATTAATTATATATAATACGATGTATTTTTTATATATATCTTTGATTTGACAGAACAGCGTATCATCTGTGACGGTACATAGCCTAAACTCAAATTGCTCCGAGAAATATGTAAATAGATATTGGCGATTGCATCTAGAGACTTAGATATCGCGCTACTCCGCAACCAATAATTTTTAAAGCATCTGATAGTACCTATGTTTATGGTTAATATTATAGAAGTGAATTTTGAAAAGTTGTGAACATTTTTCTAAATTATTTAAATTTGACATTCAAAATCATTTTATGCGTAAAAAACTATCACATACAGACGCATAGGCGATCCGTTATTCGGTAGCTTAAACATAAGTATGGTTATTTTTGTTCTTTTTCATTTTGTAATAAGCAAAAGGCTCAATAAACCGATTTACTTTCATCATCAGAAAATTGATAATCATCACTTGAAATAAGAAAACTTTTGTTACGTTCAAATCTCGCCGGGAATGAGAACAATTAAAATGATAGGTGGCAGCGTAGCGGTAACGTTCCAGGTTAGCGCGCGAAAGGTCCCGGGTTCGAGCCCAACTTCAGGTCGTTAGGTTTATTTCTTTATCCAAATATAGTATTGTATTCTACATTGATATAATTCATGATGACAAACCAATCAATTTTTTAAATATTCCCAAACCATTTTTCGGTACGTACTAACCGCCGTAAAAAGAAATTTGAATGAATATATGTCATGTATATATCTTTCATATATCTTCGTTATACTTTTCAGATATATAATGTGGCAAAAAGTTCTATATCTCAGATATATATTGGATATATATTATATATCTAGTATATATCTCATGTATATATAACATATATCCCGAAATATATTTATGCATATACTTTATTTCCATGGGGGTTAGAACGAACACTACATCTCCCTCGGCCATGGAGTATACTGTCTGTCGGAAGTGTGTGTCAACGTCAGTTACTTTAGCCGCAAATCCCTCATTCAGGAGGCCATATCTTTTACTTTTGCAGCTATCCTCGGGGACCGGATCCCAGAATGTATCTCCTCCATCTACATCGATGCAATAGGATTCGCTTAAGTCGCAGCTTGTGCCTGATCGTGGGTGAACCTCGTCCGTTTCGACGTCTACTTGTGCCATATAATCTCTTAGAGTGATTTTTACGCTGCCGGTTACGTATACTTTTTCATAATTTCCATAAGGGTCGGAATAGGATACTCCTTCACATCTAGAATCTTGGTTAATTGATTCGGCGATTATTATGGGACGAGAGGTAGTTTGGTTGGGCCGAATTCCGTCTACTAGCGTGTTCCCTATAGCTATCTTGTGTTCCTGATACATTCGTCGACAGGCGTCTCGGGATACATTGTCTATATAAGAATGTTTCCCGTTTGGGACATCCAACCCGTGGGACCACCTTCCGCATCTTGTGATTTCGCGATATATTTCTATTTTGCATTGTAATACGTGGATGGAAGTGTATTGGTTTATTTGTAATAACTGGACATGTGTTCTCGAGACATTGACTTCTTGTTGAGGAATATTGCACTCGCCTACTTCCAATAGAGATACCGTCGTGATGTTAGTGGCTGCTCCCCCACAATCGTATCCGATTAATCCCTGGCAGGGGCGAAGGATCTCCATAAACAGGATGAATCCCGCGAGTAGTCGAGCTTCCCGTTTCATCTGTAATGCCACCGATTTATGCGTCCAGGGTTCGATGCGGCTGATAAGCGTATAATTATATACGTGTTAATTCATTTTCTCTCTCTCTATCTCTTTTTCCTATCTATATATGTATTCTCTTATCTCTCTTGTATATATATTGTAACGCGGTATTTTTGCCGCGTTCCAAAAGTCGGCGAGAGAGATTCGACACGCGCCCTTACGGTCCACCGTTCACCTTCCTAGGCACATTCGCAAGGACTCAGTAACGTTAAGGGAATAGTTTAGTAATTTGCTTCGAATAATTTTACATATAACCTTCGCCACCGATGACCATCGAGGACTGAGCGGGGCTCGAGGCCGTCTATTGCCGGTAGTCGGGACTTTGGACGGGCCAAAAATCTACCTCCCTGGGACGCATCAGGAGGATAATTCTCCGTCTCCGTCCGCCGAGGAAAGGAAAAAAACCACCGGCTCATCATCCTCCGCAACGCTCGAACGTGCCGGCTGTCACCTACTAGCGCATCGCCTTTTCGTCGCCGTGTCCGCCTTGAGGCGTCGGCCAACGGCCGCAATTTCGAAGATCTACGCGCGTGCCGTGCAAATCGGCATAATTGCGAGGCTGCCCTGCGTGGCGCCACTTAGCATTAGGCTAGGCCGTGGAAACTCGAGCGGGGAGCGGGGAGGGGGGGCTAGAGCGATCGCGTTCGACGAGCGTAACGATGATTCGGGGATTCTTCTGGAGAACGGTGACCGCGACGGTGTGTCCGAAACTGTTCTCTCGCTGCTGCACGGGTTACCGTAATTAACGAAGGAAGGAAGGACGTTTCGTCGAGCTCGAACGACGTCTGAGAAGCGGGAACAGCTGCCCGAATTTCTCCGGAAAAGATCTTCCGCAATATTAAGCCATTTACCGGTAAGCCCTGGGCAACTTGAGAAATTATAACATCCGTTCTTTATCTGTGCGCCGGCAGTGCCGGTGCCGTTATACGCGGTTGACTCTCGGTCGGGGCGTCGAGCACCGTCTCGGGTTAGGGAGAAAATCGCTCGCTTGTCGATCGCATTTTGACAGCCCAATGGTCGAGTGAGGAGAACTATAGTGTTTTGGGAATATTAGTGTGGCGTTGGGAACGTGTCGAAAGGACACTCGCGCAACGGTTACTGAGTCCGCTAGCGGAATTGGTTGTGAAGCGCCGGGAGAATCCGAATTTTATTTTGTGCCATTCCGTTCGGTATCTGTTAGAGGTGTTTCGAGGGTTCGACGTGCGGATCTCCGTGCTGTTTTACGCGACCGGAAAACTCCGTTACATTGGTCGGCAGCGGCAGCTGACCGACAGGTATAACAGCGGAAAAGAAAGCGAAAACGGCCGGTGTCCGTATCGGCCCGGCTTCTCCGGGTATCGCCCTCGGATTTTGTGCAGTTTGGCCTGGCTCGTCATTTTACCGGTAAACGGGCGGAGATCCTCGCGTCGGGTTGTGTTTCGCGAAGACCGAGGTCTTTTTACCCTTGCCGCGAGATCGCTGCCGCGGTCGGCGGAGGGCTGGTCCGTTTAGTAAGCCGGGAGTATATTAAAATAGACGAACGTCCGTCGCCCGAGACTTTTTGTTTATTTTGCGTTTTCGTTGGTTGTTTTATTTTTGTGTCGAGACGCGGGGTACTCGATAAGCCGGGCATTTAGTAGGGATCCAGGGCTCACGCGATTAAATCGTTTAGGGTAATTTTTGAGAGTTAAATTAATTGTATTGAAGATCATTTGATTATGCTGTTTTTGATTTTGCGGGCATTAGGCCATTCCCTTCCGGCGGTGAACTGAGTAGTCGCCGGGAGTTTAGCAGGGACGAATCTACCGGGTAGCACTTAAGTCTTGGATTGTTGATGAGAGAGAGAGAGAGAGAAACGTGAATTTATTTTATTTTTGATTGCTGATCTCTGCTTAGTCTTTGTTTGGGTTTAATAAACTGCCGAGTTGTTCTCTCGAGATTTTGAGTATACGAGAGTTATTTTTGGCCTGTTATTCCCCCAACTCACTCCGAATTTACCGGACCGCCCCTCTACCATCCCCCCAAGGCTGCTTGCTAGCCGAGCGCAGCCCTGACCTTTCTCCAACATCGTTTCCGATCGGATCGCGCGGCGAGTGCGATTGGCGCCCATTATTGATAGAAATAAAAACCGATCGAGGGTTAGAGCTTTGTGCAGAATTTACCGGTAAGGAGGGTTCCTGCGAATTTGCCCTCGCCCGGAAATTCTAGTCACAATATATACTATTTATTTATTTCCCTTTTTTATTATTATTTTATTTATATACGTATATATATATATATATATTGTGATGATACTTTATTCTTTTTAATCTGAAAATCGGGGCAATCCGGGAGATATAGGGCGAGGGAAAAGGGGGAAATAACACACCAAAGTTTTGTGTAGAAAACGTGGAAAAATAACTTTGTTCAGTGAATCGTAAACAACAAAATAAAATAAACAATCTCAATAATAATCCAGAGGAAAGAAAAGGGTTCGCAATAACAATTATAATAACCAGTAGAAAATAATAACTGAAGGGCAAAGCATTTGAAAATAGAAAAAAAAATAAAATAATCGATACGCAGGGAAAATAAGAAAGTCGAAAGATAATTAACTCGCGGGGAAAAATCTAAAAGTCGAAAAATAAGTAATACGCGGAAAAAACACAAAAAGTCGAAAACTAATTAATAACTTACGGAAATAATAGCACTTATAATAATCGCCGGGACGGCAATTCGCATGGGTCAATCGTAGGGAGGAGGGGAGGGCTGGCCGGTGAATATTCTACACAATACTGGTGGTAATTTGTTAAACTCATAAAAATATCACGAAGAGAAAATGAACCAAAATGTTATCTGTTTTTATTGGGCGCCAGCTACTTTCACGGTGTAGCACCGTTATTCTCGATTTATAAATCGGACACAACAAAAGAAAAAGAAAGAAGAAACATCTATTGTCCTTCACGGCACTCGGCTAGCGGGAATGGGGGAGGGAGGGGGATGAGACTTCTCAGGCCGCAGGCACTGTCCAGGGCTTCTTTACAATATTACCTCGGCACACAAAAAAGGTAGAGATTTCAATACTGACAAACTATGCAAAAATTCGTAACTTATGAGTCTCGGGGAAATTGGGGATAATAATCTTAACGATCGCGCGCTGTAAAGTTCCACGATCGCCACCACTCACGCGCACGTATCGAATTCAGAACAAAGAAATTGTCGGCGCACGTGGCGGCTGGTATTCGACGATCAAAACTTAATACAATAAAAATCACTTACAATTACAAAAAAGGGGTGACGGGTAAATTTTCAGGGGATCAGGAAAGTGGGACAATCAATCAGGTATAAATGGGGGAAGGGAAACTTAAACTGTACTCACTCAACCGCTCTTTATCAGTCTCTATCGGTTACAATATCTTTCCGATAGTCCGTTCAACCAAATCCTCCCGACAAAATCCGTTCAATATTCCGTGACTTGCCGAGTCGTTATAAATGTCAATATTCGGTCCAATCGTGTCCTTGGATGTACAGAATGGTCGTAATCGGTTCAAATATCTCTCCAAGGAGTCTGGTCAGGGGGGGGGGGAATATCGTACTAATTAACTTAATTTCGCTCGTTCCTGTCACACACTCGCTCTCTCACACGCCGTGGCCCGAAGTGACGATGGCCTCGCCGCTTCCGGCTTCTTCTCCGACCTTAGGGTCGATCTTGCAAGTGGCGATTCGTCTGGCATAAATCGATTGGTCGATCTCGGGACTAGCTGGAGGTGGGCGTTGTAATTGGCTGCGGCCGATGCGAATATTCGTCGCGACGGACGGCGCGCGCATCCTCGGCATCGATTGGCCTATCGATCGCCGAACAATTCCCGACGTCGAGAAGTGCTGGTTCCTCGCGGCGCTCGGGCGAAATGTCGCACTGACAGTTCGTGCGGATTTTTACGGTGTTTGCCCGCACGACACAACTCGTCGGTTTATACTCGTTATTTCGAGCCGATAGTGTGTCGTCGGGTTCCGGGCTGTCCAGGGAGGGTCAGCCGAGTGGAGTTTCTCCGATGTGGCCTCCCGGAGACGGGACGACGATGGTTTAGCAGTGCACCGGGGTGTCGGACATTTTGGAGGTTAGTGCCGGGATGCTGTACTAGGATTTTATTTACTGACGGTCGTCAATTCTCGTAGGGTCGTTCTGAGCCTGGCAGGGTCAATCTGGTCGGTGTTGAGGTCTTCGATGGTCTGCGGTGGTCTGTAATGGTCTGCGATGGGTCTTCGGTGGTCTGCGATAGGTCTTCTGTGGTCGTTGATGAGTGAGTCGAAGGGCTGACGGAGTAACAGGCGATGAGGGTAAGTCGGGAGAGAGGGTTAACAATATTAACAGTCGTCGCTTAAATTGTAAAGTTTAATCCTAATTTATTCCCTAGGTGAGTGGTGGGACGTCGAGCCACGTCGGAGGAGACTTGTGACGCACCACGTCACAATATATATATTTTTTTTATTATTAGAGGGGATTTTAATTTAGAACTCCTCCTTTTTTTATGGCGAAAAAGATACTCAATTTTTTTTTGTGTGCGATCCTTCTTTCTTTCTATATTTTCCGTCTCCCTTTTTCTGTTTCTTTCTCCTTACGCTCCTTCCTTTTCCTACTTTCTCTTTTTCCCTGTTGGCCCAACTCAGATATGGGGTTGGTCGAGGTGTGGTCTGACAGTTTTTTTAGCAACTTTTCCTTTGGATATTGGTAAGTATGGTGGGGATTAGTTTGAAGTGGGGCGTGTCTCTTCACTTGGAAGAGTCACACGCATCTTGGTCCAACTATTTTTCGTCATTCTGTTTCGTGTTCTTGAACTGTGACATTTTATCTGTGCCTTTTTTCCGTTTTAATAAAAACCGAAAAGAAAAATGGTTCCGCGTTTTTGCGAAGATATTTTGGCTTTCGCTACGGCGTGCGTAGTGCTGTTTCTGGAGGATTCGGCGTCGATAATCGTGCGACCGAAAGTGTTCGAAGAGGTGCACGAAAAACTCCTCGGCAGCTTGGAGGAATTTTTTAAGGACAATAGTGCGGAACGGCTGCCTGTGGAGGAGGCGAAAAAGAGTGCGTCTTGTATATTAAAAGAGCACGGTGTGTGTCAGCGGGTGGAAATCGTCGCCGTGGATGACGATGGTTTCACTGAGGTCTTCCGCGTGGACCTCGGAACATCCACTCACGCCTGGGTGCACCATTTGTACAAACCGCACCTTCGGAGCATAGCGGCCCTGGCGATACCCTGCTTGGTACAGGAGCTTCGCGGCCAGGAAGAGCCGGGCATGGGATATTGGCTCGAAGAACTGACCCAGGACGGAATTAACGCCGAGCCTGTCAGCGCCGGACCACCGTTCGTGATCCGGATATGGAATGAGAATGGCGAAAACCTGGCCTTAAGAGTGATTAACCTTCTTCGATCGCCCTTTGTCTGGCGCGACGATGGGTTCGAGGAGGAGCTTCTGGCTAGCGATGAGGATTAGGTAAGGATGTTTGTTTATATTTTCTTATTTTTTTTCATTCCTACAGGAGTATGAACTTTAATTTGTTGTGTTTACTTTTGTTTCAGGGTCATTGGCTGCTGTCGAAACGAGAGAAGGAAGGGTTTTTTTTTTTTTTTTCTTTAGTTCCTAATTGGATATAGGTGTAATTGTGCTACTATTATTATTATTATTATTATTATCCTTTCCTCGTTATTATTATTATTCCTTTTTATATATATTCCGTTAATTTTAATTTAATTCTTAATTAGATATAAGTAGGCTTAAAATTTTTAAAAAATTCAATGTGTACTTAGTTTTAGAAATAAAAAATCTTGTTCTGAAATTGTTGAATTTGTTCCCCTTTCTTTTCCTACATTTGCGTAAAATACTCAAAAAAACAACACAATAAAATCTATATATTGGGACATCCTCTTAACTGGGACTTTGAAACTTCAACGCGATCGGTGAATCGTTACATGAGTACTCTGTTGTCCCGGTACTTGCTCACGTACCTTTGTCGCGTCGCTGTTTTATTCGTGCCGTTATATTGCCGAAATCAGATTAGTTCCTCTGTCGCGCGAAGTCTCAGTTAGAATCATTTGTTTCACACATATTTGATTTCCGCTCTTATTTCACTCGAGTGTCCTTACTTCGTTATAGCGTCTCGTTACAACATACCCAGAAGGGAGGGAGAAAAGAGGGAAAAGAGGGAAATAAAGAAAAGGTGCTGTTTGAATTTTAATTAATAGTATTGGGAGCTTTCCCCTAACCTGCTCGTGAAATTTCATACACATATGCGTTGCGATTCTACGGTATAATCTGTGTCGTTAGAATTTGTAAAATTTAAGTAAAAGATTTGGACTCTTGCTCTCGTCCGTTCGACAGTTCGACCGATGCGAGCGGATCCATCTTCATTCAATTCCTGATCGGTTGAAACAATCATTCCTGGGATGCAACCGGTTGGTGTTTGCAGGCCTGGCACACGCATGCACACACACACACCGCTTCTTTCAACTGCACTGCTGTGTGCGTGGGTGCCTTGCTTCGCTCTGTGTGTTGGAGTGGTGGGGCACCTTTCCCGAACGCGTGTAGCGTAAGAATTCGGATTATTCCTTCTCTCTCTTCTTTTTTTTTTCAATTCCCTTAGCATGATCCTTCAAGTAACCGAAAGGTCCTTGTTACTGGTGATATTTCCCTATTAATCTGAATATGCTTCTGATGCTACACATATATATATATATATATATATATATATATATATATATATACAGGGTGACAATTATAAAGTGGCCACCTATTTTTTAAGGCACTTGCGGGGTGATTAGAATGGATTTAGGGTGCGATTCTTGAACGATTTTTCAAGCCCTCTTCGATGGCGTAAAAATTTTGCCGCAGAAATGCATAGTTTATAAGGGGGTAAAAAAATGTATTCGAAATTGTTGGGTAATTAAATTCTCAGCTCGTATCAATAAAGTTGATAAAAAGCTGAATACAAAACACTCGGGGGCCGTTTGATTTAAGTGAATTTTCATAGAGATAATTAATTGCAAAGCCGGTGCTTTAAGCGAAAGATCCACGGCTAACACAAGGAACGACGGAGACGAACCAACGTTCCCACCGCGCATGCGCCTCGAGCCTCGTGAGCCAGCTGAACTCGCGGCTGTCACTGAGAGAGACCACGACGGTCAGCTAATATTGTATTGAAATACAACGGCATCAATATTAGTTGGGGTAAAAGTAGTGAATATGACCCACTCTTATTAATCGGGTCATATCCACTGCTTTTACCCTAAAAAAATTTTTTATCGTGCAAAAATACGGAGTAACGACATGATGCAATTTTATTTAGGTCATTGTCCTGATAAACGGTCTCGAGGTTAGAGCGATTGCTTGGAGATTCGAAGGATCGGAGTTCGATTCCTTAATGAGCAATATTTTTTTTTTCTTTTTTAATCTTTCGGCGCTTATTTGCACTTTTTCGGCGGACTTCTCCCGGCTCTCCAATGATCCTGCAGGTAGACATCGCGAAAGATGTCGACAAAACCGGGATCATTCGCGCTCCTGTGAAATCCGGATCGTCCCCGGGAATTGACATGGCGAATATCCTCAAATTTTGCTACAAATTGTTTAAACAATTAATATTTTCCTTATAAAGATAACTCTTATCGGCTGGGTGCGGGGCTTGATCAGAACTCGTCGTTTTGTTCGTCAGAAAGTCCCCATCCACTCGTAATTTCAACTGTACCGGAAAGGACGTCGGGAGTTCGTCCTTTCGGCTTGAAAATCTCGTTTTTCGACCGGAAAGGATATGTAATGATATCCCATGTACCGTTTCGTTATTAAAAATATTCTGTTATAAAAAAAGAACGTTGCTACATGCTGATGTTTATTTTAACTGTCAAATTCTTTACTGGCGTGCGACGGGTAAAAATATCGGTAAGGGCTCTTGCCGATCTTATTTGTGCTTAGGATTAAACATTAAACGTAAACGTTTAAGAATTATGGGAAAGTTCCACGTCGTTCAATTCGGAGACGGTACGTTTGAAATGGTGCCAGACGGGTGGCTGTTGAAGAACCGGAAAAAAAGCCACTGGCCACGAATATGCAATCGGCGTAAATTAAGCAGTGCGGTCAAGAATTCCATCTCCGTTGAAGAGGGCTGGACTATTTGTCTAGTGACTTCGATCCTGCATTCATTCGGTAACAACATTCTGATACGTTGTTTATGAGGTATTCCATATCATTTTGACCTGGGTCTAACCCTTCACAATGAGGCTGAAGCTGGCGGCCGAGCCTGCGGCCAGCGTACCGCTAGCGGGCCACCGCGCGCGCGGAACTCCAATAGTTACAAGAAAAAATCGGTTCGCAGAAAACCCCTTGATATAAAATTCTGAAAAAAATCGCACATCTTATTTAATATGCTTACTATACAATAAGGCAAGGCAGACCCTTTGGCTATGCTTTAAGGGGTCCGTAGGTATAAATAACTATAGAGACAACCTGCTATCGTTAGCAATCCGAAAAAAATCCGAAATAATTCATAGATACTCCTTAAGGTATGTATTATGTATTACTAAAGAGGTTTTTCGACAGCAGACCCTTGAAGGGTTTTTTAAGGGGTCTAAAGTCTCTATGGGAGCGACCGAACTTGTTTTGACGATTTAGACCCCAGATTCAGTCTCATCCCTTCACACCTTCTATTCGAGCCACAATTTCTAAATGACTGAATTACCTATCAAAAGCACACAGATTTTTTATTAGATTTTTTATGGTTTGTCTCTTAAAGATTCATATGAAGAATGTAGAGCGAAATTTGATGAGATTTTGCGCGACACCTCTTCATTACCATCTACATAATCGAAGAACGACAGTAATTTGTGCAGAACTATTACGAGTCACTTATTAATATAAATTAATTTATCGACATATTTATTAACATTCATTAATGTGCATTAGAACGTCCGCAACATCACGACGATGCTATTCTCGCTGCACTGGCAGTTTTGCGTGAGAAGATTGAAAGCCTGCAAGAAGAAGTGCGGAACTGTCGAGAGGCCATTCGCACTCAACAAAAAAATCCAACCGCGACAGACGCTAGTACAGCTCACACCGTCGATAACCGTAACAATGACAACGACAGTGACAGTGATAGTGATAGTGACAGTGACAGTGACAGTAGCAGCGACTCTGACAGTGACAGCTCTATTTCAACACTCGACGGATTCCCGTTGAATTCGGTTGCCGACGTTGCTGGCATGGAAGTACGCCTCAACACCGACAAATCTTACAGGAAATCGTTGGTAAATAATTAAAAATAACTAAAATATTGGTGACCATTGATGAACTTCCTTCCTGGTAAAAGAGGCTCTGCACTCGTTTTAACCATTCAAGATTTTGTTGTCAACGTGTTCAGAATGTTCCAAAACAGTCGAAAAATATAATTACAAAAATACGTGGAAATAATCAATTCGACAATTAAAAATTCTACTTAAATGCTTATAACGTAAAAAATAGATTGAGCAGCTGTCTAAGCATGTTACTGTCAAGAGCAAAACGTATATCCCTCGAATCCTTTCGATCCTTTTCACCGACAATCTCGCAACCACTTACAATTATACCGGCAAGTATTCAAAGGAGTCGTTTTCGAACCTTACTCTAGCGAAAGTGGTAAAACGTAAGATTTTGTCCCACCAATTGCTCTTCAATTTACCGGACCTATGAATATTATATAATGTAATTCTCTAGGAGCTGTGAAATCGGATAGTGCTGGGAAAAAAATGAGAACCGTCGATATTGATGACAAGATCAAATCGTGGCTGCGACATGCGAAGCAGCGCCAAGAATGCACTACAAAAGGGCCTACGAGCGAGGATATGTAATAATCATCTCACGGGGGCAGCCAGGATTTTACTATCCCTCCCATCTCGGCCCCATTCACAATCGGAAATTGTTGTTTTTTTCTGTCAATTTTCTCATGAGCAACGTTGATGCTTAAATAATTCAAATTCACCCCGATGTATCGAAGGGATTTTTTCTGCTTTATAAGCAATTCGGCAATGGATTCGGCAATGATTTTAAATGAATTGCATTGAAATATTTAATTCGCGATTGACGCTCGGCACAACCGAAAGCCCATGTTCGCGAATGATACTTAATGTATCGTCTTCTGTTCAGCGTCGGTCCCCGGAGATGATTGCGAGAAATCTTTCTACGATTTATAAAGATAATATAAGAAATCACTTCTGACCTCGTGAACGCTTATTGAAACAACGATTTAATTGTTGTCATTAAAATGTATTTCAACAACTATAATAATAAAATAATTAATGTTAACAACAATAACAATTACTGTCGTATGCAGGCAATCGGACGGTTTTAGAAAATATCTAGATGCCTTCTGGCATACCGAAGGGGGCTGAATAAGACACAATACGAAGTGTCTTATCCACTTTGTATTGTGTCTTATTCATAACTCCCCTGAGCTTTGACGTTGCATCACCCAGATTTATATTAACATTATAACGTTTCAACGTCGTTCGTACGCCCTAATTTCCGGTTCGACGTGACCCCCGCCATTATCGATACAGCATTCGAATCTACGATGCAGATTGTAGCGGACTTTTCGTAGCGTTTGTGGAGTTAGCGATCGGCATGCTGCGACGATTCGCTCCCTCATGTCTTCTTCGGTAGTTGGCTCTGTTTTATAGATTATATCATGTAACGCGCCCCACAAGTAAAAGTCGCAGGGCGTCATATCGGGAGACCTCGGCGGCCACGTGATCAGACCTCCTATACCGATCCAACGTTGTGGGAATCGACGAATCAAGATGTCCCGCACTCTTCGAGCAGTGTGAGCAGGAGCTCCGTCTTGCTGCCACCACATTCGGTCACGGATGTTTCTGGGAATGCGCTGGAGTAAGAGGGGAAGTTCGTCCTCAAGAAATGCAGCATACAGGCGACTGTCGAGGATTTCATCGAAAAAGTATGGACCGACGATTCGATCTCCGACGATGCCTGCCCAAACGTTTACTTTCCAACGATACTGGATCGGCACCTCGCGATTCCACTGCGAGTTATTTCGCGACCAGAGACGTAAGTTGTGATGATTCGGGAGACCGACATTGGTAAAGGAGCTTTCGTCTGTGAAAAGGACAGTCTGGAAAAAATTCCTGTCGTCTTCAATTTTCCCCAGGGCCCAGACACACAAATTCTCTCGGTTTCCATAATCGGTGGGACGCAATTGTTGTCGAGTATTGAGCTTGTACGGATAGTTGACTGACCTCACGATCTTCCGTACCGTTTCACGATTTGCGCCTATTACAGGATAAAGTTCGTGCGATTAACAGGACATTCCCGTGAAACCCTAAAGTTTTGAACCATTTCGTAATGCCATTGGTGACGCATTAGGCGAACGATAATAAATTCAGTATCGACAGTTTGCATCGCTTAATTTGCTTACCTAAGTTCCTCGCAAGACCTCGTGCGCTCTGAATTGGGGTTCGCTCTATCGCTCGCAAGACTGGTTTTCTCAGGGGGTCACTGACAGTCCTAGCTCGCTGCCGTCGCGGGGCTTTCAATGCACCATATCGGCGAATTGTATTATGTAGCCGCCGAAAACTTTGCCGTGAGGGCGTCGGGTCACCATGAGTTTGCCGATAAAGTCGCACAGCAGCCATATAATTATAATTCACGATTGCGAGAGCTGCGTGCATGCGCAACCGTGTAGCCTCCATATTTGTGATGAATCTCGTATCACGATAACAATTGCCTCTCGTAACCTGATTCTCATTTGTTACTCCGACAATTGAACATCAAGCCACCTCGATAGCGCTCGCTTATCGAGATACATTCGCCGAATCTCCCGCCATCCCTGGACGATCCCGGGACGATCCCGGGACGATCCCGGGACGATCCCGGGACGATCCCGGAACGATCCCGGGACGATCCCGGAACGATCCCGGGACGATCCCGGGACGATCCCGTAGTTGGTCGACAAACGAGATTTTCAAGCCAAAAGAATGAGTGGATGGGGACTTCCTGACGAGCAAAACGACGAGTTCTGATCAAGCCCCGCACCCAGCCGATAAGAGTTATCTTTATAAGGAAAATATTAATTGTTTAATGATCCCGGTTTTGTCGACATCTTTCGCGATGTCTACCTGCAGGATCATTGGAGAGCCGGGAGAAGTCCGCCGAAAAAGTGCAAATAAGCGCCGAAAGATTTAAAAAAAAAAAAAAAATATTGCTCATTAAGGAATCGAACCCCGATCCTTCGAATCTCCAAGCAATCGCTCTAACCTCGAGACCGTTTATCAGGACAATGACCTAAATAAAATTGCATCATGTCGTTACTCCGTATTTTTGCACGATAAAAAATTTTTTTAGGGTAAAAGCAGTGGATATGACCCGATTAATAAGAGTGGGTCATATTCACTACTTTTACCCCAACTAATATTGATGCCGTTGTATTTCAATACAATATTAGCTGACCGTCGTGGTCTCTCTCAGTGACAGCCGCGAGTTCAGCTGGCTCACGAGGCTCGAGGCGCATGCGCGGTGGGAACGTTGGTTCGTCTCCGTCGTTCCTTGTGTTAGCCGTGGATCTTTCGCTTAAAGCACCGACTTTGAAATTAATTATCTCTATGAAAATTCACTTAAATCAAACGGCCCCCGAGTGTTTTGTATTCAGCTTTTTATCAACTTTATTAATACGAGCTGAGAATTTAATTACCCAACAATTTCGAATACATTTTTTACCCCCTTAAAAACTATGCATTTCTGCGGCAAAATTTTTACGCCATCGAAGAGGGCTTGAAAAATCGTTCAAGAATCGCACCCTAAATCCATTCTAATCACCCCGCAAGTGCCTTAAAAAATAGGTGGCCACTTTATAATTGTCACCCTGTATATATTTTCTTCCTTCTTTTTTTTGTTCGTCAAATAGGGATCTTTCAGTTTTTTTTCTTTTTTTTTACGACGTATCTTCATAAGCCCTTTTATCATAGATTAACTAGGAGTGTTTGAAACGCGATTTATTCTCTTTTTTTTGTTTGAGTAAGGGACCAGATTGCGTTGGTATCGTGCGTAGGGAACAGAGAAGGGATACAGGAGGAGAGAAGAGGTATTCCTCCGTAAGGGCACATAGGTATCCAAGCCTATTCGTGTTGGACCGCCGTAGGCTTGGGAGTGGGAGTAGTAAATAGATGAATTCATAAGAGATCGATGCATGATCCATTCGTTCTAATTTTCGTCATTCTGATTTGGCGTCTCGAGTAGTGAACTATATTCTTTTGCATTGGGTGATTGTTTCTGGTTGGAAGTTGTATCTCGCCGCGAGTCGTAGAACTTTAAAGGAAGAGTGTATCTATATCTCTCTTCTCCCCCCTTTTTTTTGAACATTATTTCTTCGATTTCGTTTCCGGATGTGACTTTTATCGTTCTCGACTAGTCCGAAGACATTAAGTTTTTGTGAAATGTATCCCCGCTATATGGGAGACGCTATTGGAGGCGTCGCGCCTTGCGATGTCCTCTATATCGAGGACTCAGCTTATGTGGTGCTGCGAACTGCGGCTATGCAGGAAGTTCACGAGATACTCTTTCAAGATATGCGGCGTTGCTTCAGTAGCAGATATTGTGAGCGACTCGTTAGACGGGACTTGATTAGTGGGTTGGTGTGTGTGGTGTGCCGATTCGGTAATTTCCTCCGTGCGGAGATAATACGTCATGTCGAACAGGACGTCGTGGAGGTTTATCTGGTGGATTATGGAGTTGCGACCTTAGTGGAAGATCACCACCTTTTCAAACCTACCCCTTTTCACCTGGCGATCGCGGGTCTGGCACTGCCCTGTGTCATCCACGAATTGGAGAATGGGAATTGGCCTGGACTGGCGAGCTGGCTCGGCCGTGTGGCCTACGGAGGAGTTCGAGCTCGTATCGTGCGGAGCGATTACGTTAGCGTAGTCCAGATGTGGGATAGGCAGAATCGGGAGATCCCGGCGCTAGCAAGAGCCCAATTGCCGGATCCCGGCCCTGATGACGAGGGGTTCCAAGAGGCCCATGGCCCAGAAGAAGTTGATCGGGTAAGAACCCTAAATTTGATTTGTTTCCCTCTTGAACCTGCTCTCGATATTTATCGTAACAATCTCCCTCTTTTTTAGTGAATGACGCTTTTACATCTCACCAGCTCACGGCGTTTAATCCCCATCTGCTGTTATGCTCGGGATTCTGGTAAATATTTTAGTTCCGTATATTGGTATTCTTTTGAGTGTAATCTCTACTAATTCCTGAACCTATTATTTTTTTTTGTTATAGGTGTGGACCGTTCATCATTTTAGTATTAGTTTCATACGTATCGTAATTTTATATGTTCTAGATTAATTTTCCTTCTTTCTCTTTTTTTTTCTTAACCCCTTTTTTATTATATATAATTATTGTTATGGTCATTATATAATTATTTGATTAGATATGTAGGTTATTATATATATTTTTTCTCTTTTTACGTGTAGGTATTGTAACTGTTTGGCTATCGGCGAGCGCCCGACGACGAGCTAAACCCGATATTATTGGCATAAAGTGAGATAGCGCGAGGTGTAAGTGGCGACATCTGTCAGGATCGAGCGGCGGCTCGATCAATATCGAACCGAGCGCATGCGCAGACGAGAGATCGTAGGCACCGCGGCGCTGCCGAGCGGGCTTGCGGCGAAAGCACGCTCAAGGTCGAAGAAAGGCGAAAGCGAGGGAAAATCGGCCTCGCTGATTGGACAGAAATGACGACACTACCGTTGCACACGGCACCGACCGAGCATACTATTTGCTCAGCGGATAAGACCGGATAATCGTCACTAACATACCGACCCAGGATTGGAGGGCAGAGAGGAACAATGCTTCCAGCCAATGAGAAAATTAATAATCGGGCGACCGCACGCAGACGCGAGTCCGCCAGAAATCTGCCAAACCGACGGAGTGGGAGTCGGAAATCGGGGTATAAAGGACGGTGATTTCGGCAGTCGATGATCAGTTCATCGGATCTACCTTACCAGCGGACAACTCTCAAGGAATAAAAGTGAAAAGTGAAAAGTGAAATAAGTGAAATAGTCGTGAAACAGTGCCAAAAAGGACTTATAAAATTGGCGCCGTTCGGACTTATAAAGTTTGTACCGTGCGGACTTATAAAATTTGTGCCGGATTGAACTTATAAAATTCATGCCAAAGTCGGACTTATAAATTTTGTGTCACGCTGGACTTATAAAATTTTGTGCTACTGTGGACTTATAAAATTTTGTGCCGAATTGGACTTATAAAATTCGTGCCAAAATCGAACTTATAAAAATCTTGTGCTAAGTTGGACTTGTAAAATTTGTGCCGTTCGGACTTATAAAAATCTGTGCCGATTTGGACTTGTAAAATTTGTGCCGTTCGGACTTATAAAAATTGGTGACAATTTGGACTTGTGAAACTCGTGCCAAGGGAACATATAATCAGTGTGCCAGGTCGGACTTAGACATTTGTGCCGAGTGGGAACTTAGGACATTTCGAGTGAGCCAAACTGACTAAGACTCCCAAGTGACGTGAGCCAATAAAAGTGACATTCGGAGAGAACCGGTAAAGTGACCAAAGTGACCGTCAGAAAAACCATAAGTGTCACGGAATAATATTCCAACTCCAAGGACCGGAAAAAGTCACATCCAGGGTTTAATTCACTTCCCCTGAAGGCTCATATACCATCAAAATAAGGTAAAAGCGTCAAATCATTGAGTAAACACCAATTGCAAATCGCGAGGTGAGCGAGCTTTCACCGTCGATCGCCGTGTGACGTCACAACGAGACAGCCGAGCACAGCGGCCAGCTGGACTTCGCGACGACCGAGAAGCTGCCCGCGCATGCGTAGTGCGGTTCACACGCGAATAAACCCTTTCGACTAAATATTCCGACTTCATGAAATTAAATTATTCTAGATAAAGAGAGATAAGATCCAGGCATCAGAATAATCGCTTTTCACGAATGGTGTTATCAATTGACATAATATTTTGAACGATAATAAATCAAACAAGTTGATTCAAGGAATAGAAAGACGTGTAATCACATGCGAGCTTGTCATTGTATAAATAAAAATTATTATCGTTTCATATAAAAAACGTCTCTGACACACCAGCCCATAATTCCTGAACGCTCGAGTCCACGAATCCTTCCGTTTGAGTGCCCTTTCCGCATAAGGAGGCGCATAAATACGGAAATTATTGTACGAGGAATCTGCTCCTGTTACAGTATATATATATATCTTTCCTTTTTCGTATTATGGATTTTAGTTTTAAGAATAAACATAATGGATATTTTCTCTAATTCGATGACGACTTTTCCCATTTATTTCCCTTGGGTATTAGGAGATGATGAACGGTCACTTCTCTGTGGCGTTCGGAGATATCCGAGTTTCGATGAGGCTTTTTTTTCTTCCTTCTTTTTTTATTTTTTTTTAAATTTCGACCGAGAAAGTTCGGCATCTGGCGGACACGAGTGTTAATGTAACTGTCTCTTTTAAATTTCGTAGTTTCGTTCCTTTTCGCCTTTTTTTATGGTCGTTCCCTTTTTTCTTTTCGAGGAAAGTCCTTGAAATTGGCCAAACGCTTTTATTTGCGAACGGGGGAGAGTGAGCGTGTCGTAGATTTGGAGAAGGTCGGGTGAGTGAGAGGAATAGAGGAAAAGAAGGATGTGGGGAAGGGAGAGAAATAGGGAAATGAAATGGGTTGTTTTACCGGGTATGGTTCGGGAGATTTCTTTTTCGGGATTAGTAGCAAACGCGTTTGTTAAGTTTGGCAATTCCGCATGTAATTGTCTGTATTTTGTAGAGTACACCTTTTGTTTTGCATAGTTCTATACATCTATGACTATACGTCTATTTATTTGTGGTTATTATATATGTTTTTTTCCTCTTTTTATTTATCGCTGTGTCTATTCGCACCCCTTTTTCCGTGACTCTAAGCAAGAGACACGAGACACGAGACACGAGTTTACGTGTCTCGAGAAGATCATTTTCGTGTCCCGTGAAGTTCGTACGCTTGGAGACACGACACAGCGGATACGACAGTTTAGTATCGAGGGCGCGTTTTCACTAACGGTATTGTAGTTTACAGAAATTTCAAATGATTTTTTATATGTTTCCGAATGCTCCTCGTACAAAGCAGCGAAATACTTTTTCTTTACGCATTAGGATAACATTTCTAGGTTATGACCATCGTCGAAGTAAATAATACGAAATATTAAATAAAAATCCATTTCACCAAATCCTCACGCAATCATTTCCAAAGATATTACACTTAAGGGGCCCGAGACGCTAACTCTCAATACGAGATAAGAAATAAGAGACACTTGTTCTTTTTCCTTCAATTTGGATAGGCTTAGCAATCTCACTGGGTGCCCGCTTGGCCACTGCAGAGCTCGTGTCAGTCAGCTGTTGGATACAAGACACGAGACACGAGACACGAGACACGAGACACGAGACACGAGACACGAGACACGAGACACGAGACACGAGACACGAGACACGAGACACGAGACACGAGACACGAATGGGCATTTTGTCAATATTGTCTACATCTGGAGACACGAGACACGAGACACGAGACACGAGACACGAGACACGAGACACGAGACACGAGACACGAGACACGAGACACGAGACACGAGACACAAGACACGAGACACGAAACAAATAAGTGTCGCGTCGATTTGATCACGTTGAAGAGGCACAAAATTACGTGTTTCCCGCTCCAGTCTTATTTCACCGAATCTGCCGAAGGTGTATACCTCAGTATAAATTACATGTATAAATTAGATTACATGTATAAATTACAACATCGACGAAATTCTTTTTTGTAACACGTGCACAAAAAGTCTTGCTTTTCGTTCCTGTAAAGTCTGGCGAAAGTGGTGCTTTCAGAGGATGCGCGAAAAATGCTGTATATTCTATTTTACACGGTAGTGTCTTTTTGGCACACTTTTTTCACCCTCTAGCTACTTTTGCGCACACTTTTTTAACACTCTAGTTACTGTCACGTACCCTTATCTGACACTGTAGGTATTTTCCTGCACGCACTTTACAGGCACGAAAAGCGGGAATTTTCGTGCACTCGTCACAAAAAGTACTATGCTCGCGTCTCGTGCGAAAAAAATAGTGCATGCGTACAAACGCAATATGGTCTCCTTTCCCACGCGAATGCGGGAAATGACTATTCCGTGTCTTCTGAGAATTCGTGTCTTGTACATATCCGTAGTGCGCGAGGCACGAGACACGGAGACATTAATTTTACGTCGATTTTATCACTATGTAGAGGCACGGACTCACCATCATGCTATTACTTGCTGAGTAAAATTACGGGTTTCTTGCGGTAATCTTATTTTTATCGAATCTGCCTCAGGTGTATAAATTACAGCATCGACGAAATTCTGTTCCGTGTCTTCCGAGTATTCTTGTCTTGTAGATATGCGTAGGGCACGACACACGAGACACGAGACACGAAATAAGCATTTCGTTTATATTATCTACTGGCTCGAGACACGAGACACGAGACACGGGACGCGAGACATGAGACACGAGACTCGAGACACGTGGCACGAGGCACGAGGCACGAGGCACGAGGCACGAGACACGAGGCACGAGGCACGAGACACGAGACACGAGACACGAGACACGAGACACGAGACGCAAGACACGAGACGCAAGACACGAATAAACGAGACACGGATGCGTATAGTCCGAGAATCACGTTATTTACTGCAGTGACAATAACGAAATGCTTATTTCGTGTCTCGTGTCTCGTGTGTCGTGCCCCGTGTGTCGTGCCCTACGCATATCTACAAGACAAGAATACTCGGAAGACACGGAACAGAATTTCGTCGATGCTGTAATTTATACACCTGAGGCAGATTCGATAAAAATAAGATTACCGCAAGAAACCCGTAATTTTACTCAGCAAGTAATAGCATGATGGTGAGTCCGTGCCTCTACATAGTGATAAAATCGACGTAAAATTAATGTCTCCGTGTCTCGTGCCTCGCGCACTACGGATATGTACAAGACACGAATTCTCAGAAGACACGGAATAGTCATTTCCCGCATTCGCGTGGGAAAGGAGACCATATTGCGTTTGTACGCATGCACTATTTTTTTCGCACGAGACGCGAGCATAGTACTTTTTGTGACGAGTGCACGAAAATTCCCGCTTTTCGTGCCTGTAAAGTGCGTGCAGGAAAATACCTACAGTGTCAGATAAGGGTACGTGACAGTAACTAGAGTGTTAAAAAAGTGTGCGCAAAAGTAGCTAGAGGGTGAAAAAAGTGTGCCAAAAAGACACTACCGTGTAAAATAGAATATACAGCATTTTTCGCGCATCCTCTGAAAGCACCACTTTCGCCAGACTTTACAGGAACGAAAAGCAAGACTTTTTGTGCACGTGTTACAAAAAAGAATTTCGTCGATGTTGTAATTTATACATGTAATCTAATTTATACATGTAATTTATACTGAGGTATACACCTTCGGCAGATTCGGTGAAATAAGACTGGAGCGGGAGACACGTAATTTTGTGCCTCTTCAACGTGATCAAATCGACGCGACACTTATTTGTTTCGTGTCTCGTGTCTTGTGTCTCGTGTCTCGTGTCTCGTGTCTCGTGTCTCCAGATGTAGACAATATTGACAAAATGCCCATTCGTGTCTCGTGTCTCGTGTCTCGTGTCTCGTGTCTCGTGTCTCGTGTCTCGTGTCTTGTATCCAACAGCTGACTGACACGAGCTCTGCAGTGGCCAAGCGGGGACCCAGTGAGATTGCTAAGCCTATCCAAATTGAAGGAAAAAGAACAAGTGTCTCTTATTTCTTATCTCGTATTGAGAGTTAGCGTCTCGGGCCCCTTAAGTGTAATATCTTTGGAAATGATTGCGTGAGGATTTGGTGAAATGGATTTTTATTTAATATTTCGTATTATTTACTTCGACGATGGTCATAACCTAGAAATGTTATCCTAATGCGTAAAGAAAAAGTATTTCGCTGCTTTGTACGAGGAGCATTCGGAAACATATAAAAAATCATTTGAAATTTCTGTAAACTACAATACCGTTAGTGAAAACGCGCCCTCGATACTAAACTGTCGTATCCGCTGTGTCGTGTCTCCAAGCGTACGAACTTCACGGGACACGAAAATGATCTTCTCGAGACACGTAAACTCGTGTCTCGTGTCTCGTGTCTCTTGCTTAGAGTCACGGAAAAAGGGGTGCGAATAGACACAGCGTTTATTTATATATAGTTTTTTTCTTCTTTTTTTTTTGGTTTATTTTTATTATTATTATATTATTTATGAGAATAGTTATGTATTGATTATATAAAGGAATAATAGTTTGTGGATATAATATATATATATATATACATTAATATAATATATATATATATTAATATATATATATATACATTGGATATAATATATATATATATATATATATATTGTAGCGCGATTTCCCTCGAGCCGGAAAATCGCCTACCGCGAACCTGAGTTTCTCTCCCTTTTGATTTTCCCGTACGGGATGGGCGCCCGGTGCACCGAAATGCACCAAGAGAGAAACCTAACAGTCCCGGCTAAACTGCTGTCATCTCTAGGGTAGAGTGGCTGGATGAGCGACCGACTGTTCGGGCGACACACGACACACACACGGAAACACAATAAAATAACGCTGGAGTACGGGAACCAAAACTCGAATCTTTATTAAATCAATTCAACACGCTAATGAGGGGAAAAACCGGAGAACCCGGAGTAAAACCCTCGTCCCGCAAATCAAAACGAATTACAAATTTCGTACAACGAATATTGCCCGGTATCCGGGACTCGCTCGGTTCAACAAACCCTCACCCATTCACACACCCGCACACCAACGGTCGCGTTCTCCCGGATCTTCGCATTAACTTACGCGTGCTCTTGGTTAACTAAAACTCACACATCCAGCGCGGCACAATATCCACCAGCGCTCTCATTCACCCCGCTCGAATAAACGCAGCGATTTTAATCATTCACCCAACCCGTTGCCGCGGCAATAAATAAACATTCGCACCCTTTTGACCACGCGCCCGAAGACTCCGCAAACGACGACGCGTCGCTTATCACACTTCCCCGTGAAAATTTCCCAAGGCGACACAAAGTCCCTCCCGGTATTATAAAGAATTTAATAAATGCATTTACTCGACTAAATTTCCCCAAAATCTCGGCGGCTTCGAGGAAGACCGCATACGGTTTCCCGGGCCGTCCACGCGGCGTCAAACAAAAACAAAACCCGTACACGACGTCACACACACACCTGCCGAAATACGGCGGTCCCGATCTCTCCGGCACGGCCGAACGAATCACGCTGTCGATACACATGATAATTTCCCACACTCGGGATTACAAAGTTTACAAAAATATCAATTGGCCGTAGCCTTACACAAAATACAAACAAAAAAAACCCTTGGACGAAAGCTCACCGTATCGAGCCGCCGCCACGTGAACGGGAAAAACGGTCTGAATATAATCGTCGTAAAAAGATCCACCCTCCTCCCGATGGATAATTCCCGAAACCCGATGACTGACAAATCGATCCGCTCGCTCGAACTCACAACGGGGAAGTGCCCCGAGTATCGACTCGCGATCTCGCTCGTTACCGTTATCCCTACCTCCCTGCCTAATCATCACGACAAATTCGCACAATTTCGGACATTCCTCGGCCCTTTCCGGCACAGCCGAACGCTACGCACATCGACTCGCACATCGATCTCTTGCGCGCACGCAATCCTCTTCTAACGCCGATAACACAGAGCTCCCTCAGAGGTACTCAATTCCCCCTGACGGGAGACTCCCGGCTTTTATCTTCGCTGCAGCCCGAGACTCCGGACGACTGCAACTATCCATGCGATGCGATGAACAATCAAGTCGAAGATCTTCTCAGCTGATCCTTCTTCATATCGTAGACGACTTCCGACAGCAGGGAGGTACAACGGTACTCCCAATTTACTCTAGTTCGAGCTTTCCCGGCGCGCGACTCCACGTCGGACTCCTCTCCTCGATCGGCGCTCTCGTCCCGGCGTACATGAAATTTAGTTACACTCAAATTAATAGACATTCTATTTTACCAGCTAGGCCCTGCAGTGTCGCCTCGTGTGAGCCCGAACGAGCCGAAAATCGCGGGGCAAAATTTTGCCACGCTACAATATATAAAAGTATTAAAACAGTAGCGATAATGGGATTTAAGGTTATGTTTCCCAGTAGATAAAAGCATAAAGGTATTCATCGTGACTCTAGAACTAAACCTTGCATTAAAGGTTGGGGTAAATATGTATGCATGTGTGTCTATTAATGATTATTGATTAATTAATGCGGTTGAGTAGATGCGTTGAGAGAAAATAATTACGCGGGACCCGTTCCTTCTTTTATTTTCGTTGCTCTTTTTCCTTTTAAGCGAAGTATACTCGGATGCGATGCTGGATCCTTCTCCGACAGAATCCGCAAGTGAGTAATTTATCTGCACATTCCCGACAGGAAACTAGGTGTCCGCAGGGTAGGATTACAGTCGTAACTTCTTTGTTGAGGCAAAATTTGCAGATTATGTGTTCTGGTATGTCGGGTCTCTCGGTTTGTACGTCGGTATCTTTGCAAAGGGTGAGTGGTTCCTCCGACGGTGGTGCGGGCCGATGCTGTGCGTCATGTGTAAATCTACGTCCCTTGAACATTTGAACAAATCCGCATTCGCTGTGCCATCGTGCATGCTCTTCCCAGGGATCGTCACAGGGTTCCCAGTCCTTCAATCCCTAACCGCAGTAGAAGCAAATGGTGAGATCTTGCGTTTGAGCGTAGAAAAATCCGGCCTCGGCCATAAATGCTGGTAATTGACCGGTCGTCACCGGGAAGCCCGCAAAGGACCTGACTCGGTCATCATACTGTTGGTATTGTCGGTGTACGGGTCCCGGCAGGTCCGGGAGTGGTCCTTCGTCCATTGAGCTTGTTACGGTGCGTGTTTGTTCGGATACACCGGATGAAGAGGTTACGGTGGTGGTAGTAGTGGTGGTCGTTCTGGTCGTTACGATGGTGGACAGGTCCCTTGACGCTGAATCCGCGGACAAATCTATTTCTTGCATTTCGTATTCGCGTGAATATCTTCGAGGCGGCATTGGAATATCGGCGACTTCTTCATTTATTCCCACATTTCCGGAGGGCAGGTTCAACATAAAGCGACAATGCGACGCGAATCGTCGGTGTTCAGTCCAGGGGTTATGTTCGGGTTCTCATTGGCGAATCTCCAATTGACAAGAGAAACATCGGGTAAGCTGTAGTTGTGCTATGTATAAGAATCCTGCTGCGGCCAATTCTCTTGTATTAATTTGCGACTCCGCCGGCCACTGCTCGAAGCTCGCGATTCGATCTAATTCTTGGTGATCTACGTAGGTCCTTTCGGTCATCTTAAAACAGAGATTTATTTGTAAGTTTCTTTCAACTAGTTCTCCTTATCTTCTTTTGTGGGTCCATACATGTGAGTTCGTGTGAATATTAAAGGTACAGGTGGTCCGTTGGGCACGAGACACTCTCTCTCTCTCTTCCTACTCTCTTTTTTTGTTTTTATATTAAATTATTAAGCGTTATTTTCCTGTTGTTTTTTTTTCGTGAAATACACTGTAACACTCCTCCCCGCCCCCCCTCCCAAGACTTCGCCTCGCCGGTACAGTAGGAGAGCCCTCCGTCGCGAACGTCCACGGGAAGGCCAAGTGGCGCCATCGGACGGGATCGTGCCGTAAACCGGTCGATACCGGAACCACGCATGCGCTCAGAGGTCAGAGCGGGCGGCAGTCAAGCACCGCCAGCGCCACCCAGCGCCACGGAAGCGAAACGGAAGGCCGTATCGATCAAGGCCAACCGGAACAAAAAGCGAGGGAAAAATAAGAACGGCAATTGGACAGAAATGACGCCACGTAAACCAAGGGCGACACCCGATTAGCGATAAGCCAAAAAGGGTGCACACGTCACGGAAGGACCTATACAGGATTGGAGGACGAGGGAAGAAAACCCCGCAGGACCAATAGAAAAATCGGATACAGAAAAACCGAGTACGCGTGCGCCGGTCCGCCAAAATTATACAAATTTCGAGAGTAGGAGTCAAAAATCTGCATATAAAAAGGGCGACAAATCGACCGGAAGGCAGTTAATCATCTCACCGGGTCTACACCAGCAATCCAGGACTACAAGCAAAAAGTGAAAAGTAAAAGTGAAAAGTAAAAGTGGAAAGTCAAAGTGAATAAAAGTGAAATCGTGCCAAAAAGGACTTGTAAAATCGGTGAGTTTGGACTTATAAAACTGTGCCGGAATTGGACTTATAAAAATAAGCGAAATCTCGGACTTATAAAAAATAAGCGAAATCTCGGGCTTATGGAAATAAGTGAAATTTCGGACTTATAATAATAAGTGAATTTTCGGACTTATAAAAATTCGTGGATTTTCGGACTTATAAATTTCTGGTGAGATTCTGGACTTACAAAAATTGAGTGACATCGCGGACTTATAATCAATTGAGTGACATCTCGGGTTTACAAGAAGCAGTGAGATTCCGAACTTATAATAAGCTGTGAAATCTCGAACTCATAAGGTTTGGGGAAGTTTCGGACCGATGAAAATTACCGACAATCCCGAATCCGATAAACTGGTGACAAGTGGAACTGAAGTGACAGGTGGAAGCCGCGGCATCAAAACAAGCCAACAGCGGTAACCCTGGCAACGAAGGGAGCCCGGCGGTAAAGTGACCAAGGTGCCCGGTCAGAAAAGCCGAAGTGACGGGTGAGCAGATTTCATAACTCCAAGGACTCAAAAAGGGCACATCCGGGTCCTCTATCACTGTCCCTGAAGACCACTGTACAGTCGGATCGAGGTAAAAACGCCAAATTCTAAATTAAACACCAATTACATTCCGCGAGGTGAGCAAGCTGTCACCGTCGGCGCGGGTCGTGACGTCACAGGCGAGGCCTGCCGCGTGCGGCAGCCATCTTGGGAGCACGGGCGACCGAGCCACCGACTCGCACTCACCGCGCGTCCGCATGTGGCGGACGGAAAAATAACCGGGCAACCGTCGAGGAGCGAAAATAAACCCGGTCAATAAATATCACGACTTCAAGCAGTTGAATAATTCCATAACTATAGAATTTATATCAAGATAGCCGAATAAGCGTTTTTCTTTATATTGAAATCGATTCACCGTAAAATACCAATAGGAACGGGAATGAATAAAGTAAATGAACCCAAGAAACAGAAAATTGTAGACTCGTAACGGTATAAATAAAAACTATTATCGTCACATAAGATAAAAGCGTCTCTTACACCTCACCCCACAATTCCTGGACGTTCGAGCACACGGATCCCCCCGCCTGAGGGCCCGATCCTATACAGGAGGCGCACGAATTCGGGGAAATTATCGTAAGGAAGCTTGCTCCCGTTACATTTGGCGCCCAACGTGGGGCTCGACCGAAAAGGAATTCGGGGTGTAAGAGCGGCCAACCGCGATCGCGGAACATAAAATAACCGCGACGGGTAAATAAGATGGAGAAATCCGTGGAACAGGAAATGCGGGAGCTCGAGCTGATGGGAATGGAAGAAGATGTCCGTCAGCTCCGAAAGGCGCAGCGCGAAAAGGAAAGAGAACGGCGAGCATCCGAAGGGGGAGGAGAAGAGAATACCGACGTGTCTCGTGGATCGACAGGTGGGCGATCGGATACAGAGGATGGCGACGTCGATGTAAACGTGACCAATCTGACATTAGACTGGGAGTCTACGACCGCCGATCATCTGCTCGGACGAAGGGGAATTCGGAATCAGGAGGAATTGAACCGCCTGTCCATGATTCCCCGCGATCAGGCTGGGCCGACGTCCGATGAAACGCCCCTTCCCGACGAATCAGAGGAAGCCACGAGAGAGAACCAAGAAAATCACGGAAATACTACGGGTGAATACAGCCTCCAGGACGTCATGAAGGCTCTAACGAGTATGGCCGCCGACGATAAGCAGGAGTTCGCCGAACTCAAGGGCACACAAAAGAGGAAAGAGGAAGAATGTGTCGCCCGGGGAAAGGAACTGAAAACGGAAATGCTTAATGCTCTCGCCGAAGTGGCCCAAGACGTGGAGCGATATGCCGATAGAAAAGCCGCGACGATTCAAGCGGCTATAAGGGAGGAACAGGAGCCCACGAACGATCTGGTCCGGGACAGGTTAGCGGCACAGGACGTCGCCCTGGTTGACATAGTCGGAAAGCTAGAGCACGTAACCGACAAATCGACCCAGGCTCTGAAGAGAGCCGAGGAAAATGCAAAGAAAATACGGGAATATGCGTTAAGGGCACAGGCGGAGATGTCACGGACCGTACAAGGAAATACGACATTCTGCGGTCTGAATGCCAGTAAGGCGTACGTGGCATCCAAAAAACTGCCTACCTTCAAAGGCGACGGAGTGGAACGACCCATGCAGTATTTAAAAACACTCAGGGATCATTTCAGTGCCATCGAGCCCGAAGGCCCGGAATTTCGGTGCATGATGAGCGAGGCAATGGTCGAAACAGCCCGAGATTGGTGGCTTCTGGTCGCTCCGGAAATCTCGAGCATCGTGGAGTTCGAGGAGGCGTTTCGAACAAGGTACTGGGGCCGAGAGTTACAGGACAAGGTTAAGCGACACCTGGAATTCGGCACGTACTTCGTCGAGGGACAGCGACTCACCAAAGCTGAATACGCGACACGAGTCATCGGAAACGTTCGTGATCTGACTGAACCGATCGGCGACCAGGAAGCGATCCGCCGCCTCGCCAAACACTTTGACGAAAATCTAAGAACCTCGATTCTCATGCGGAACGTTTGCAAAGTGAGCGAGCTGATTGAGCTGTTAGAGAGCAGCGACCTTGGAGGAGCGGTGAACGCGAGAAATCATGGCGACAGACCTTACGGACAGGGATATAATGGCAATCGAGGAAATGGTAGGGGAAATGGTGGAGGACAGCGCTCCTGGCAACAGAACGGCCCTCCACAGCATCCGAACCATCCGTACGGCCGAGCCCAAACACCGCCACAACCGAGAAATCAGTGGCAGGGGCCACCTGGGCCAGCGCCGACACCAAACTTCTCAGTACCGCCGCCATTTCTCCCGATGTCACCGCCCACGACACCGGCAGCGATGATGCAGCAGGGTCAAGGAGCAATGGCGGGCGCTCTCGGCGGGAGCCAGGGAAACGCATAAACGTTGCGTCCGTAAGGTACGGCAATAGACCACGAGACGCAACGGCGGCCACACCGATGATCGAGAAACGACGAGAAGAAGGGAAGAAGAGGGAAGAAAGGAAGGGAAGGGAGAAGGAACGAAGAGAAGCAGAAAAGAGGAAAGAAGAAAGAAAGAAACGCGAGGAGAAAGAGAAAGAAGAAGAAAGGATAAAAATAGAGGAACGAAGAGAAGCAGAGAAGAGGATAGAAGAGAGAAAGAGACGCGAGGAGAAAAAGAAGGAAGAAGAAAGAATAAAAATAGAAGAAGAAAGAGAACGGAGAGAGGAGGAAAAGAAAAAGCGAAAAGACGAGTGTTGGCAGATGAGACGAGAAAAGAGAGAGAGAGAGAGAGAGAGAGAGGCTGCAAGGAACTCTAAGGAAGAAGCGACAAACTCCGAGAAGGAATTGACGACCGTCTACACGGCCGCATCGTTGGAAGAACGGAAAGGGTTAACGAGGAACGGGGGAGAGACGGATCCTAAAAAGGGAGAGGATAAGAAAGGAATGGACCAGGAGAAGGTCGGTGCCAAAGAGGGCAGGAGGGAGGATCATCAACCCCAACTCAAATCCGGACCGGTTTCGACGCCAACGACGACCGGAGATAAGGAAGTCAAGGCTTTCGGACAAGGAGCAATCCCGAAGAAAACGGAAAAAAAAATCCGGACGATCTTCGAGGGTCCACAGGATTATCTCCTCGACATGGAAAACCCTGGAGGGGACGTTGCCTACGACGAAACGCGACCCATGTGCCCCGAGGTGCCGATCGGTCTCGAGGGAACGATGGCCAGTGCGTTAGTTGACAGTGGCAGCGAGGTCTCCTGTATCTCGGAAGAATTTCATCTGCAAAACCAGGAGGCGTTTAAAAATTGCCCGATTCTGCCGGTAACATCTCTAAGTGTGGTGGGAGCATTCGGAGGCAGTTCCGGAAGAGTGAGACGGCAGATGATGATAAAAGCGAAAGTATACGGGTCCGAGGGAGATATTAACCTGCTGGTAATCCCAAAATTACAAAAATCAGTGCTCCTCGGCAACAACGCCATGGACAGACTAGAAGTGTTCGTGGACACACACGAAAAGGCCATCAAGGTGCAAAACAGGATCGTAGGACGGCTGAAGGGGGGCTATTGGCAGATGGAGGAGAACGACAGGGAAGGGGAGGAGGAACACGAAAAAATGGGGGAGAGCAGAGCGATCCTCGCACGAGTCGAAGGGACGGACGAAGCGGAAGAAACCGAAGACGCCGGAACAAGACAAGTGATGAGCGGGGAAATTCGGGATCCCGCCGACGAGTGTCTACGGGAAGAAGAGGTCGACGAAAAGCTTCGAGAGTGCACCGACGTGGACATCGATATGCAATAGGCTTTCAAAGCTCTGATTTTTGAATACAGGGATGTATTTCGGAAACGACCGGGCCGGATGCAGGCGTACGAACACCGGCTGATCCTCAAAGACGAAAGACCGTTCGTGGCACGCTCATATCCGGTTCCC
This sequence comes from Ichneumon xanthorius, assembly GCA_917499995.1. Taxonomy (NCBI): domain Eukaryota; kingdom Metazoa; phylum Arthropoda; class Insecta; order Hymenoptera; family Ichneumonidae; genus Ichneumon; species Ichneumon xanthorius. Next base: position 1,514,001 of record CAKJTD010000004.1, read on the forward strand.
ATGGCCTACCGAGGGAAGGTCACCGATGAGATACACAAAATGCTTGCACAAGGGATCATCCAGCGATCAACAAGCACGTACATTAACCCTATGGTGACTGTGATTAAACCAAACGGGGACGTACGGTTGTGTCTCGACGCACGGCAACTGAACGAGCAGCTCGAAGGGGATTACGACTCGTCGCTACAGACGGAGGAGATCTTCCAAAAATGTGGAGGCGCGAAGGTCATGTCGACGCTCGACTTAACCAGCAGTTTCTGGCAAATTCCGCTGCACCCTAACTCGAGAAAGTACACTGCGTTCCGCCACGAGAACAAGTGTTACGAGTTTACCGTAACACCGTTCGGATTAAAAAGAAGCACAGCAGCCCTGGTCCGAGGACTTGACCTTGTCCTACAGAACACCGGAGATGATATAGTCAACTTTGTAGACGATCTACTCGTAGTATCGGCGGATATCCAGCGACACCTGCAGCATCTCCGACAATTGTTCTCAAAAATTCGAGAACACGGGATGACCTTGAAGATGGAAAAATCTCATTTCTTCCGGAAGGAAGTAAAATTTCTCGGACACGTGGTAACAACCAAGGGCATCCAGCCACAGCCTGATAAAATAAAATCGATTAAGGACTTCCCAAGGCCACGCAACATAAAGCAGCTACGAGGTTTTCTCGGCCTTGTGAATTTTTACACGAAATTTACAAGCCGACACGCCGAGGAAACAATCCCACTACTCGAGCTTTTGAAGAAGGGAACGCCATGGGAGTGGACCACGCGACATGACGAGGCGTTCGACCGGGTAAAGGAGCTGTTCTGCGAGTCCGTCGTCCTCGAACATCCCGACGTGACAAAACCGTACATACTCACCACGGACGCAAGCGACTACGCGCTCGGAGCGACGCTCGCACAAGCTGACGAAAAAGGGGAAATCGGCGTCATAGCATTCGCGAGTCGAACACTTAAAGGAGCAGAGGTCGGGTACATAACCACCGAGAAGGAATTGCTCGCCATCGTCTGGGCGCTCCAAAAATTCCAGAGCTATCTCAAAGGAGCGAAAATAACGGTGATAACAGACCATAAGGCATTGGTGTTCCTCAAAAGCTGCAGATTCGCGAGCGACCGATTACTAAGATGGGCGTGTTGCTACTCCAAGGGTACGATTTAACCGTGGAGCATCGACCGGGAAAATCCAATCAAGTCGCGGATACACTCAGCCGATTAAGGGACCACGAGTATGCGCCCGAGGAGACCACGCGAGGAAAAACGATCATCGCCGCCTTAGCACAGAAACCCTCGAAACTGCTGTCCCGGAAGATGCGCACGATCGGTACCATACAGCGAAACCAGGAAGAGTTGAACGAAATTATAAGCCAACTAGAAGATGGGAAGGAAAACGAGAAACATCTGAAGAACTACCGACTGAACGAAGGAGTGCTGCAAAGGGCCGCGAAAACCGGACAGTGGAAGGTGGTACTGCCAGAAGAGCTGAGAGAGTCACTTATCGAGGAATGCCATCTGATGTACGGCCATATAGGGGCGAGCAAAGTTTTCAACATGCTAAACGAGGACTTTGCATATCCTCGGTTCGCGAAAAGCGTCAGGCACCAGCTGGCGACATGCGACTCGTGCCAACGGACGAAATGTGCGGTACAGAACAGCTACGCGTGCATGCAAACGATCGTGCCCGAAGAACCCGGAGATTTAGTCTCAATCGATTTTTTTGGACCGTTACCTCAGTCCACAGGAGGGGTAAGGCACATCCTGGTCACGTTGGATGCCTTTACAAAATACGTCGTACTGTACCCCATGCGGAAGGCCATCACGAAGACGGTCATCACGAAAATGAGCACGGACTATATCCCGAAGCATGGAAAGCCCAAGAGACTGCAATTCGACCACGGCACGCAATTCACGGCTAAGGCCTGGAGAAAATGGTTGGAGGAAGAGGACATTCGAGGGGTGTTCTCCTCGATCCGACACCCGCAGGGAAACATCGTCGAACGGGTGAATCGGGAGCTGGGAAGATTCTTTCGGACCTTCTTAACGGATAAGCACACGGCATGGGCAAGATGGGTGCCGATAATACAGGACTGTATTAACGACACGCCACACGACACAACCGAATACACCCCGACTGAGTTACATACGAAAAAACTGCCGCACCGACCATGGAAGAATTGGATACCAGCCTTATGACAGAAATCTATGGAACTCGAGGATTACGCGAAAAAACTCGAAAAGGCGCAGCTCCGCATGGCGCAGAAGGGCAGAAAAAGGGCGGAGAAATTCGACGACTGCCACAGACTGGTAACGTACGAGGAGGGAGAGCTAGTCCTGGTAAAGGCCCTGAACGTCTCGAACCAGGACGATAAAGTCGCGGCGAAATTCATGCCATTGTATGAAGGACCGTACCGGATCGATCGCTGTGTGGGACTTGCAACCTACCTCCTCGTAGATCCAGAAACGAAAAAACTCCGAGGGAAATTCCATGCAAGCTTGCTAAAGAGGTACAAGAAGAAAAGCGACACCAAAAAAAAAGAAGAATCCGAGGACGAAACATAAAAAAAAAAAAAAGGATAAAATAAAATAAAATAAAGTAAAATAACATACGAATCCAGATGAGACAATAAAAGTAACCTTAATAATCTCATATAATAACAATATAATAAGGACAATATGATAATCATAATAAGGATAATATAATAATAATAAGAAGGATAATAACAACCGGAGACCAAAGGAAAGTAAAACAAAAAAAGACCGTTGCCGGCCGAAGAATGGATGGAGTTACTGCGAATCTGGATTCGAAAAGAAGAGCCAGAAACTCTGACCTGTGCATAGAAGGAAAAAAAGAAAAAAAAAATAACCCAAAACAAAAGCACAAATAAAGAGATAAATAAAGGGTTAAATCAAGCCAGGAGCGACCGCGACAGGAAGGCACTGAGCCCGACGCCCGCCGTCGGCATACTGACACACAAGACGCGAGACCTGTAAAGTAAGACTTCCCTCGACAGACGGCCAAGTCGCAAGTACGAACAGCCGCACAAAGAGGACGAGCCGAGAACGGGACGCGGAGGCAGGGAGGCAAGGCACAGGTAGTAAGAGGAGCGCGGCGACGCACGCCTAAAGGCGCCCGACGGAGACAGCGGCAGCATAGGCGGAACCCGTCGCAACGCAGCCTAGCCCAGCGACAGACAGACTAAAATCTTCCAAGATCCCTCCGAGTAAGCGCCACTGGAGCACAGGAGAGACAGCGCGGCGCCAAGACAAGGAAACCCCCACCACCGGGGCCGGCCTAGGCTAATGTGGAAGGCCGGCACGCGCGCGACATCGAGGATCGATGCGACGGTCGATACCGGAGAAGATGACCAGGAAGATAACGCCAACGGGACAATCAGGAGACCCGGCCCCGAACAACCCGCCAATACGGACGAGGAACGGATAAGAAAAAGATTGAAAGATCAAGGCCGCTGGACAAAGCCCAAAAAACACACAGAAGATAACGAAAAAGCTAAAAAAGGGAAAAGGAGAGGGCACGGAGGCCCCCCCATGCCCCGGGAGAACGAAGAAAGCTCAGAACAAAGGCACACGCGAAAAAGAGCAGACCACGTGGCAGGAGAAAAGAAAAAGTAGTGAACGGTGAAAAAAAAAATTCTTTTTATAAATAAATAAGTAAAAAGAAAAAAAAACAAGAGCATAATGGCCACTTTCAAGTGTTACCCGGCCCGCGAACTGGAGGGAATTTACCACGGTGTGACCGTCCTCGCCGTGGATAATCCATCGAGGATGTACATCCAACTCCAGGACCCACGTGGAACGAGGACCCGTATCCTGAACTCATACGCAAACACTAGCATACACCACCCAGAGGTTGCGCCGGCACTCGCCGATGAGTTGTTCCCGTCCGCACCGGTTTTGGTCCGTTACCAGGAACACTTTTACCGGGCAGTGGTGACAAATGATACCGACGCGGAGGGAAACACATGGGTGTGGATCGGGGACTGGGCCCTGGCCATGCCGGCGAAAAGGGAGGAATTATTCACGGTTCCTTTGGAACAATTATATCTCCCCTTCCAGGCCATCGCCTGTGGGTTAAACGAGCTCCGTCCAGCCCAGGATGGAGAATGGACGGATCGGGCAACCCAAACCCTAAGGGAAGCCACCGAGGACCAGGTTTGAGACATAAGGGTCGCCAGCACGGACACCGGAGCTGACGCTGTGTGGGTGGAGCTCGAGGCGCAGCAAGAGGAAATCCCTCGACCACGGGACCGGCTCCTCAACCTGGCGGAGGCAAGGGAGGGAGCCAACCCGCCTCGATTCGACTGGGGAGAAGGGGGAGCACAGCTCTGCGACCGGACGCAACGACCCCGGGACAACCCGTGGGAATACGACTCCGACGAGGACGACGAACAAGAACAAGAAGGGTCGGACCAGGACTCCGGGTTCGAAGGCCTGAGCCCGTCGGAAATATCCACCGACTCCGTCGCAGCAGAAAGATAGGAGAAAAGAAAAATGTATATATCATCCCTATCAAAACCTACCTACATACTGGTCTATGTAAATTAAAATAAAACAAAATTCTTTATCCTACACACCGGAAAATCTTTCGCAAAAGCACCCCAGCAACCCGAAAAGAAAAAAAAACAGAAACAAAAAAAAGGAACGAACGAAAGAAAGAGGGGAAACAACTGGGGAAAGAGAGAGCACTTTCCCCAGTGGTTTGGGGGAGAATGTAACACTCCTCCCCGCCCCCCCCTCCTAAGCTTCGCCTCGCCGGTACAGTAGGAGAGCCCTCCGTCGCGAACGTCCACGGGAAGGCCAAGTGGCGCCATCGGACGGGATCGTGCCGTAAACCGGTCGATACAGGAACCACGCATGCGCCCAGAGGCCAGAGCAGGCGGCAGTCAAGCACCGCCAGCGCCACCCAGCGCCACGGAAGCGAAACGGAAGGCCGTATCGATCAAGGCCAACCGGAACAAAAAGCGAGGGAAAAATAAGAACGGCAATTGGACAGAAATGACGCCACGTAAACCAAGGGCGACACCCGATTAGCGATAAGCCAAAAAGGGTGCACACGTCACGGAAGGACCTATACAGGATTGGAGGACGAGGGAAGAAAACCCCGCAGGACCAATAGAAAAATCGGATACAGAAAAACCGAGTACGCGTGCGCCGGTCCGCCAAAATTATACAAATTTCGAGAGTAGGAGTCAAAAATCTGCATATAAAAAAGGCGACAAATCGACCGGAAGGCAGTTAATCATCTCACCGGGTGTACACCAGCAATCCAGGACTACAAGCAAAAAGTGAAAAGTAAAAGTGAAAAGTAAAAGTGGAAAGTCAAAGTGAATAAAAGTGAAATCGTGCCAAAAAGGACTTGTAAAATCGGTGAGTTTGGACTTATAAAACTGTGCCGGAATTGGACTTATAAAAATAAGCGAAATCTCGGACTTATAAAAAATAAGCGAAATCTCGGGCGTATGGAAATAAGTGAAATTTCGGACTTATAATAATAAGTGAATTTTCGGACTTATAAAAATTCGTGGATTTTCGGACTTATAAATTTCTGGTGAGATTCTGGACTTACAAAAATTGAGTGACATCGCGGACTTATAATCAATTGAGTGACATCTCGGGTTTACAAGAAGCAGTGAGATTCCGAACTTATAATAAGCTGTGAAATCTGGAACTCATAAGGATTGGGGAAGTTTCGGATCGATGAAAATTACCGACAATCCCGAATCCGATAAACTGGTGACAAGTGGAACTGAAGTGACAGGTGGAAGCCGCGGCATCAAAACAGCGGTAACCCTGGCAACGAAGGGAGCCCGGCGGTAAAGTGACCAAGGTGCCCGGTCAGAAAAGCCGAAGTGACGGGTGAGCAGATTTCATAACTCCAAGGACTCAAAAAGGGCACATCCGGGTCCTCTATCACTGTCCCTGAAGACCACTGTACAGTCGGATCGAGGTAAAACCGCCAAATTCTAAATTAAACACCAATTACATTCCGCGAGGTGAGCAAGCTGTCACCGTCGGCGCGGGTCGTGACGTCACAGGCGAGGCCGGCCGCGTGCGGCAGCCATCTTGGGAGCACGGGCGACCGAGCCACCGACTCGCACTCACCGCGCGTCCGCATGTGGCAGACGGAAAAATAACCGGGCAACCGTCGAGGAGCGAAAATAAACCCGGTCAATAAATATCACGACTTCAAGCAGTTGAATAATTCCATAACTATAGAATTTATATCAAGATAGCCGAATAAGCGTTTTTCTTTATATTGAAATCGATTCACCGTAAAATACCAATAGGAACGGGAATGAATAAAGTAAATGAACGCAAGAAACAGAAAATTGTAGACTCGTAACGGTATAAATAAAAACTATTATCGTCACATAAGATAAAAGCGTCTCTTACACCTCACCCCACAATTCCTGGACGTTCGAGCACACGGATCCCCCCGCCTGAGGGCCCGATCCTATACAGGAGGCGCACGAATTCGGGGAAATTATCGTAAGGAAGCTTGCTCCCGTTACAACACATATGCGTATAATCTTTTTTTTTATCTCCTCTCTCTATATACGATTCTTACAAGGTTACGCAGGGGCACTCCGCACTCTCTACATTGGTTAAATCCCTTGCTGCATTCGACGCACATTTCCGCGTGGAAGCATGGCAAGTTTATATATTCTACCGCTCCCTTTCCGCAATATCGACATTCTTTCCAATCGCGGCCGGAGACCTGCAACTCGCCACAGACTCTCACGGGTACAGCCGGCTGGGTTGTCGTGGAAGATCCCGAGCGTGTGACAGATGATCCCGAAGGCACGTGACAGATCGGGGGTCGGGGATTTCCGACTTGAAGCAAATTATTCCTTGTGAGCTGAAGACTCGGTGGGGCCTTGTTAGCGAGCGAGTCAGCGAGAGTGTTAATGGGCGTATGATGACTCGTGCTGGGAGTCTGTGGGTCGGTCATTGATACCCGTAACCTTGCAGGGAGCGTGTATGGTCCCCTTACGGTATTCACGTATGTGCAACGGGGGAAAGTTAGCGCGTGTTTTGTCCAAGGATCATCGAGGGGCTCCCAATGCTTTAGCTGACCCCCGCATGTGAAGCATCCGACCTGGTCACTCCATCCAGTATAGAAGAATCCCGTTTCGGCGAGGTTTTCTTTACGCGGGAGCATGTGCTTCGGCCATGCTGCGAAGGATCCTAGTCGAGCCAGGTACGGTCCGTACATTGGACGCACTGGTCCGGGTCTGCTTTTCTCGATGCTAAGTGTCGAGGGTCGGGTCCTCATAGGAACTCGTATCCACGGTGATTCGGGGCATTCTGCTGCAGCCTCGTGGTCGGGAGTGGGTTCGGGAGTCCGAGTGTCTTCTTCTCTCGCTGCAACCTGAGCTTCAGAGTTTTCATTTACAGCTATGCTTCCACTTGGAAGGTTCGCAAGGAATAAACATGATGGTTTAACGAGCCTGTGACATTCAACCGGGTCATGCTCCTTTTTCCAGTCCCATACTCTGACATGACACTCAAAACACTCCGTCTCATCATCCAATCCCGTTCGGAAGAACCCTGCGGCGGCCAGTGCTTTGGGGTCTGGCTTGTTCAGGGGCCACATGCCGTAGCTAACCAACCTAACCCGTTCGGAGCGATAATCAGGTGCAACCGTCGTGGTGGACTTCGTTTCCCCTTCTTTCTGCTGATCTGCCATGATGCAATGTCGAATTATCCTCGCGTCGGCGATCGCTCGGGTGAGTGCGTGAGATTCTTGAGTGTTTCCTTGTAGTGTATGTATGCTTATATGGTTGGCTATTCCTTTTCCCTTTTTCTCCTCTCTCCTTTTTTCCTCTTCTTTTTTTTTTTTTTTAGTGTGTGGTATATGAGACCGTTTCAAGCGGTCGGGGTGGACGACGCGCGTCTTTGTTTTAATCCTTATCCGTACGTTGCCCTTCTCAAGTATGTCCAATATTTCGTATGGTCCGTCGTATTGGTCTCCCAGTTTCCCAGGTTTCGGTCCTTTAAGAAGAAATACTGATTCACCAACCCTGAATTTTACCGGGTTCATCCTACGATCGTGACACTCTTTTGCCCTCTCCTTGGCTTTAATTAAATTCATTCGTCCAACGGTTTGGATTTCGTGGATTTGCGTAATTAATTCGATCAAGTAGTCGTCGTACGTGGAAATCTTATGCATATCTTCTGGTGCGAAGCTAGAGGGAGTTCGTGCAATTTTGCCGAATACCATTTCGAAAGGGGTGTGTTTCGTACCTTCGTGGACGTTTGTATTATAATTAAAAAGTGCTAACTCAACCCATTCGTCCCAGTTAAGTTCCTTCGTGGCGTATTATTTCAAGTATTCCCCGAGGGCGTGGTGCGATCGTTCAAGGGATCCGATCGACTGAGGGTGGAAAGCAGTTGTTCTTATTTTTCGGATTCGGAATAGCTTGGCTACCTGCTTCGAGAAATTACTTAGAAAATTAGCCCCTTGGTCCGTTAAGATAGCCTTGGGCGCTCCGAAGTGACAGATGAATCGCTTAACGAAGGCCTGCGCGATGGTTATAGCTTTAGCGTTCGGTATGGGGATTGCTACTGAAAATTTAGTGAGCTGGTCCTGTATAGTAAGGATATATTCGTTGTCCCGTCTCGTTCTTTTTATGGGGCCCACTATATCCATTGCTATTTTATCGAATGCGGTGGCGGGGGTGTCGGTGATTACCATGGGCTGTTTGGTCTTTACTCGGACTAATTTTTTTAATTGACATTGCAAACACCGTTGGATATAGTGTTGAACATCGCTTTTGAGATTTTTCCAATAGTACTCGTGACGAATCCGATTGTACGTTTTCGTGACTCCCCGGTGGCCTCCGACGGCAGAGGTGTGCATTTCTTCTATAATTTTTTCTTATTGTTCGAAAGCGGGTTCTCGGATCTTACACTAACAAATTATGATTTTAGTGTCGTCATTACTCAGTGTAGCTTGTATCCGTTCGATTATTTGTTCCCCTGGGATATTTTTAATGAAACCGGATTTAGCTATGCTCACTGTCTGTAATCGTAATACATTCAGCAATACCCTACAAGATTTCAAAGTCTCGGTTATGTTTTCTAGAATGCTTGTGGGCCCTTCTCCGGTTTCGTCGGAGATTGGTAGTACTATATTGACCCGGTGATTTCGTTTATTTATTATTTTTGCTGTTCTCAGTTTTAATGGTGGACATCGGGGAAGGTCGTCGCGTTTTTTCAGTGCCTTGCTCCCGTCGTCTAAGGGCTCGCCATTGGTCGTAACGAAGTAGATTAAATTATCCTTTCGGGTGTGGAATAAATCTCGAGAGGGTTTAATATTAGAGAATCTACCCAAGGTATTAATTCTCACTAACTCGTTTTCTTGCTCTTAATTTTCGTCGTGGGAGAGGACGGGAGAGTCGATTTCCTCGGATGGTTCTGGCTCTTTCCTTTGAATCTCGGGGATAATAATTTGTGAATTATTTGTGTCTGGAAGGTCCAGTGTTTTTTCATGGTTATCATCTTCATCGGCAATAAAATTTTGGGGATTTGATTCGTCAAAAAAGTCTGGCGGATTTTCTGATGTTTCATGATCATGCACTATGGTGTTAGAAAAATTAATTCCATCAACGGGTTCTGGTTCTATTTGTTGATTTTCGTCTCCCGAGGATTCGGAAGTGCTAATGCTAAGCGGTCGAGGTGAGCGTCTTTTTCGAGTGTTACGCGCGACGGGGTATTTCTCGTCGTCCGACTCCGCGTAAGTCTTTTCATTGCGTTGCGTTCGCTTACTGCGCCTTAGTGGTGTGGGTGTGAGCGGCACGCGCCGGCCTCTCAATTCTCGGTACCCCTCGTTCCCCGTCGATGCGATAATCTTAACAGCCCGGGCATCGATGCGGCGAGTGTAACGGCCCCAGCCTAGTATTTAACTTTTCGAACTTCGAATATTTATTCAAGCGTATCGATACGGAGTTTCCGTTCGATACGCTCTTCAGAGAAGCCCTTAAGGCTATCGAGCATCCGGACCGCCGCGCGCGTCCACTTATCTCCTAGCCTAAACATCCGACGACTCTTTATTCCATTGTAGAAGCGAGCGCGAAGCCCTCAGCTTCACGCCCGCTTCAATCAGTTCAGCTCCGACGACCGACCAGTGCGGTACACTTACCTCTCCGACTAATTACACTCTCCGCTACGACTAATAAAAAGTATATTATATTCATATTCTGACTCGAATCATTGTACAGTGCCTGACCCATCGGCCGTCCGTCACAAATGGTGTCAGAAGTGTGGGAATCACACAAACGCGCCCGCATTTGAAAAAAAATTCAACTTTTTATTTAAAAAAAAAAAAAATTTTCGAATTTTTACACACGTTTGAGCCGTAGCTCACATTCCCGGAACCGGACAACCGTGCTCGAGCCGTGCTCGCACGAATAAAAACAAAACGTGACATTTAATAAAAACCGGACAGTGGAAAAAAAAAGTGACATTCTACAAAAAGTGATACAACAAAAAAAAAACCAAACAGTGACAACTAGTGAAAAGACACGAATTAGACAATTAATTAAATATTAAGAATACATATAAACACTTACTAAATAATATACATATATATATACACATATAAACATTTATTAAACAATATATACACATAATAATTAAAAAAAAAAGTGAACAGTAATATTAAATAAAAACAATAACAGTGCAAAAAAAAAAAAAAAAAAAAGGGGCGACAAACGGACGCACAAAAAAAAAAAAAAAAAAAAAAACAGCAAACAGTGAGAGTGTACAGTGAGAGTGGGTGTCGAGCAAGTGTCGAGCGAATCGGGGTTACCGACCGCCGAAATTCTCACGCAGCGGCGGCCGCCAACGTTACCACCAGCGAGCCGTCATCGACCGCGGCATTGATCCGCTGCCGCCGAGATCCGACGCGACCCGCCCTGCCGACCGACGCCCATCGTCGATCGACCGCCGTCGCCCACTGTCCATCTCCACCAAATAAAATAGCAGGAAGGAAGGACGACGCAAAAATAAATTGAAGGAAGGAAGAACGGAAACAAAAAAAAAGGATATAATAAATAAAAGGAAACCAAGGAGCAATAACAAAAAAAAAAAAATCCATGCAATTATTATTTGCAATCCTTGTGGCAATAATGTAAGTACCAACTTATATATATATTTTTATTCTGTTTTAAAAAAAAAAAAAAAAAAAAAGCGTAGCAATTTTTACTTTTTCCAAATTCTTGTTTTAATACTTTTTCTCAAAAAAAAAGAGAATTAGTATCCCGCGGGAACCGAGCGCCGACAGCTGACGCGACGCGTGTCAGTGGCGTACAACCGTCGAGAGCATGCGATATACACATGCGGTGAATTAATAACATCCCTATCCCTTTTGTTATAAATAATAAAAACAATAATAATTAAAAAAAAAAAAAAAAAAAGAGCTATAATAAAAAAAAAAGAGTGTGTTTTTTCTTTTCAACAACGCGCCTCACACCAGATGGCAGCGAATATATACATATACGCATTCACATAAATAAAAATAAAAATTTTTTTTTTTTAACTTTCAAATTTTTTTTTTTATTTACCCAAAAAAAAAAAAAATTTTCTCACACGCAAATAATAATAATTTAATTAAATTAATTTCTTTTTCTCTTTTTTCGCAAAAAAAAAAATATATAATAATAACATAAAAAAAAAAATATATATATATATATATATATATATATATATAATAATAATACAATCTAAACAAAAAAAAAAACTTGGAAACAAACAAACAATTACTTTTCAGTTCATTCTTTTAAATTGTTTTAAATAAAAAAAAAAAAAGAAGTATTAATTTTTGAAAAAAAAAATCCAAAATGGAAAATATAATTCCGTTTTTTTCTTGGGATTTTCTTACCCAAAAAACCGACAACGTTTAACTATTGTTAACCAAAAACGAGAATTTCAGTTATTTTTTAATTATATATAAATAAAAAAAAAAAAAAAAAAAAGAACAGAGGAAAGACATTTTTCTTTTCTCACTTTTTGTTCAATTAAAAATAAGTCCGCCGAAACGGCCTCGGCGCACACGGAAAAGTAGCGCAACCAGTTTTTTCCGCTCAGCTTTGTCTGGGAGAACAAAGGTAAGAATGGTCAACGAAGACAACGATAACCCCGTACCTAGCACAATGAAGCTCCGCGACGTACAAAACCTTGTACCAAACTTTGATGGCAGGAATATGCCACTTAACAACTATATATGCGCATGTAAAAATGCCGAAAAACTCGTGGCGGAAAACGATCGATCTCAATTCCTGACAATAGTACAACTTAAACTGTCGGGAGTTGCAGCCGATATCACCGAATCGAGAACATACAACACACTAGAGTCACTATTAAGGGACCTCAAGAGCGCTTTCGACAAACCAGTCGAACTATCGGATCTTGAAACCGAATTAAAGTCAAACATACAAAATTACAACGAATCCGTTCTCGTTTACGCAACGCGTACGCGAAAAATCGCGAATAGAATCGAGAATAGGCTAAAAGACGTCTATCGCGCTGAAGCCCAACAGGCTTATCTAAATGAACGAATTAACGAAGCAAGACAAACAGTCATTAGAACTTTCATTCGTGGATTAGCCGACCAAATCGGTAATATGATCATGTCTAAAAATTTTGCAACCCTCGAAAACGCAATCGATGAGGCATTAAGTATCGAGAACGAACTCATTCGTAGACAGGCTATGCATCAAACATCAAAACGCGACAAATCAGAAACCAGGGATAAAAGCCCAGAAAAAGCGAAAGTCCGATTTACTCAGACTGCCAGCAACAACGGACTTAAATTCTGCGAAGTTCATCGCGAAAATCCCACACACTCGACGTCCGAGTGTTATTCCGTGCAGCGTTTACGCGAAAATACAAACACACGCGCCAATAGTCGTCAGTATCAAAATAATTCACGCGGTAATTATCGCAACAATTATCGCGACAACTCGCGCGATAATTACCAAAACAACTCGCGCGGTAATTACCAAAACAACCCGCGTGGTAATTACCAGAACAACTCGCGCGGAAATTATCGAAATAACTCGAACGATAACCGCCAAAGCAACTACCGAAACAACTATCAAAACAACTATCGCGACAACTCTCGCGACAACTATCAAAACAACTATCAAAACAACTCTCGCGACAACTCTCGCGACAATTATCGCAATAACTCGCGCGATAATTATCAAAGCAATCCACGCGACAATTACAACAATTCACGCGACAACCAAAACTCGCGACGAGATGATTCGCGAGATCGCAATTATCAAAACGACCGAAACAGTCGGGATAATTCGCGCGATCGTGACAATTCACAGGACAGACCAAGCACTAGTAATGCCCGAAATTCGCGAAAATCCGACTATCAATCGAGTCTCGATACAGCGCAGGTCGAAAAATTTTTCGAGCGCATGTTCCAAAAAAACGAGCGACCCGCCTCTCGCGACAGCGCGACGGGAGGCAGGACACCGGAGCGCTCGTCCAACCCGAACTAACAGAAGACGCAAAAATTGCGCACACTGAGCCCGAACTTCGTAAACACGTAGGGACGGCATATGTACAAAAAACAGACGGTAGCGTAACAGTTAGAAAAGCTAGAATAAAATTAGGATTAACCCATAGACATAAGCCACCAAGCGTGACCTTAGAGTCACCAGACTTGTATTTACACCAAGCTGTATTCCTTGCTGACACCGGGGCAGAGATAAATCTCATAAAAGATTCAATTGTTGCCCAGGGTACCGAAATAGACCCGACGCTCATATACGAGCTCAGCGGAATCACCAACGGAACAGCAAGAACAAGTGGCAGATGCTACATCCGAATTAAGGAATTTAAAATCGAATTTCACGTGATCGACGATATGTTTCCGATCATGCAGGACGCGATACTCGGCGACGTCTTCTTTAGGGGGACGCCTGCCGATATACTCTATACCGAAGCGTGCATCAAATTCGCCGGTTATACAGTCCCGTTCGAAACGTTCGAGCGAGTGACGATACCAGGCAGATCGAAACTGATCGTACCCGTCAGGTTAAAACCAACCGATCTCGAGGAGGGATACATCCCGAGAATTGACGGAGGTCGACGTCTTTACATGGGTAACGCCTTAGTAAAAAACAACAACGGAATCGCGTATCTTTGCGCGATTAACTCGCAAAATTGCGAGATAAACCTGATCGTCCCAACAGTCGAACTAATACCGGTCGAAATTATTTCGAAAAAACCAATCGCCGATTTCATACCGTGCGATTCTCGCGGTTCTCGAAACGTAGACCGTGCAGAAGTACGCTCGGTACAGCTCGACAAACAGAGTAGGCTTGAAGCTCTTCGAGCTCTTCTCCAATTAGATCACCTCAACGAAACAGAGCGAGACCACGTGCTTCAGCTGGTTTCAGAATACCAGCACCTGTTTTGTTTACCTGGAGATCGACTAGGTCACACAACATTATTAAAACACGAAATCCCTACAACGGACGACAGACCAATTAACACCAAACAATACAGATTTCCACAAATACACAAAAGGGAGATTCAGAGTCAAGTCAACGACATGTTGGACAAGGGAATAATAAAACCATCCCTTTCTCCCTACAACTCTCCAGTTTGGGTCGTTCCCAAAAAACCCGACGCGAAAGGTAACAAAAAATGGAGAATTGTAATAGACTTCAGGAAACTCAACGAAAAAACCACACCAGACGCGTACCCGCTTCCAAACATCGTGGACATATTGGATCAGCTGGGAAACGCCCGATACTTTTCAACGTTCGACCTGGCATCCGGTTTTTACCAGATAGAGATGCACCCGGCGGACGGACACAAAACAGCTTTTTCGACCCCGAATGGTCATTACGAGTATCATCGAATGCCATTCGGACTTAAAAACGCGCCAGCAACCTTCCAAAGGTTGATGGACGTCGTGTTATCCGGACTTCAAGGTACCGATCTTTTCGTCTATTTAGACGATATTGTAATATACGCGAACGATATCACCGAACACGAGAACAAATTTAGAAGTTTAGCAAAAAGACTGACTTCGGCGGGTTTGACGCTACAAACTGAAAAGTGTCACTTCCTGAACCGGGAGGTGACGTATCTGGGCCATATAATCTCGGCCGAGGGCGTCAGACCGAACACAAACAACGTGTTCGCCGTCAAAAACTTCCCGATTCCAAAAGACAAAAAAGGCATCAAACAATTCGTGGCACTCGCGGGCTACTATCGCCGTTTCATCCGTGACTTCGCTAAAATTGCGATTCCTTTAACCCGACAACTGAAAAAATCGGAGAAATTCGAATGGACAAACGAGTGCCAAACAGCGTTCGAATACCTGAAGGCAAAAATCATCGAGCGTCCAGTCTTAAAGTATCCAGACTTCGATAAGCCGTGTACTCTTACAACGGACGCATCAGACTACGCAATAGGTGCAGTACTTAGCCAAAAGTACGGTGACTTCGATCACCCAATAGCTTTCTACTCGAGAGCATTGAAAAAAACTGAAATCGCGTACGACGCGATGAAAAAAGAGCTCCTAGCTATAGTAAACGCGGTAGAGTACTTCAAAACGTACCTATACGGAAAACGATTCACGCTCGTTACAGACAACAGAGCACTAACATATATAAAAAACAAACCCGACATCCCGCAACAGCTACAACGATGGCAAATAATACTCAACGGTTACGATTACGATATCGTACATAAACCGGGGAAACTAAACGTCGTTGCTGACGCTCTATCGAGAAACCCCGCGGAAATCATGCCGATCAGGCAACGCGAGGAAAGCTCATCAGAGCACACCGAAAATCAGGAGACGAAAAAACAAAAACTGTCTCCCAAACCGCCGCATCAAACTCGCGGCCGATCAACAACCGATACGGGTTCTGGAAATCCAGCACCTCGGAAAAAGCAAAACACACACGAACTGTCGACCGACGAATCGGAAGACAGCCAAGCCGCATATCAGAGAACATACCAATCAGACTCTGACGAACCAATGGAACAAGTAACGGAACAAAAGGAACAAACCCAACAAGAAACGAACCAATCACCAAAAAAGACAAAATCAAAACAAAAAACGGAGAGTGTACCCACAAAAAAAGATTTAATTACAGATACTGAAACATCAATCACCGAGTTATCGGAAAACGAAGGTGAATTTATGCGACCAATTAAAAAAATGGTCGAGGAGCTGAACTCAAAAGAAAACACACAGCCACAATGGCGTCTCTCCAAAAAACGTCCAAACACATCGGACGAGGAGGAGGGTAAACGACAACCACGCAAACAACATAGGAAACGAGAAGATGCCGAAACAAAATATAAGTATACAGATATAGATGATAGTACAACGGAAGAAGAACAGGAAAACGAAAGCCCAACGAGGCAGCAAGTAAACAAAAGCCCAATGAGGCCACAAAAAACAAAAAGCCCAACGAGGCAGCAAGAAAATAAGAGCCCAACGAGGCCACAAAAAGCAAAAAGCCCAACGAGGCCACAAAAAACAAAAAGCCCAATAAGGCCAGAAAAAATAGGAAAAAGCGAAAACAACAATGGAACTCCAAACAAAAACGACAACTCTAAGGTACGAAATATGGGAAACGAAACGGAACACGAGACAGAATCCGAGAACGAAAACTTCAACAGATTCAAACCGTTGCTGACGAACATCGGAGAATCGTCCAGCGACGAAAATAGTAGTAAACCACCCGTTCAACCAACTTTTAGATCACCATCTACTGATACAAAACAAAAACCAAAGGATTCAAAAAACAACGGATCTGGCGTGAAACAGAAGGTACCACCGAACTTTCGTTCACCAGATTCTCACAAAACACGCCAACGACTAGGGACACAAGCGAAAAAGCGAACTCGAAAAGCGCCAAAAGAACCAACCAGACGTAGCGAAAGGTTAGCTAATAAAAAAAATCAAAACGTGCCAAATATCCAACCTAAAAATCAACCCATTATAAAAAACACGAACAATCTCGAAAACCTGTCACCCGAAATGACAGACCAATATTGGGATTCTAAAGTCACACATAGTAACCCTAAAACAAAAGAACCGGTAAATTCACAACCAAAAACAAAAACTCGATTCCAACTTCCGGATTCAACTTCCTCAGATTCAGAACCAAAACCATCACCAGAATTAACAACGGAATATTGGGATTCTAGAGCCACCTACACTAACAACAACAATCCAGAAACACCAACTCCACCAGATCCAAAAAATACACAATTGGAAAATTCATTACCCACACAAATGTCACCTGAAATGACTCAGGAATATTGGGACTCAAAAGTCACAGAAATTCCCGATAACACACCAACAGAACAAACGATTATCCCACAAACAGAGCAGCCGATCGCAGTGCCAAGCACTTCTAAGCAAACCGAGCAACCAGTCGCCATACCGAGTACTTCAACAGAACAACCAATCGCTACACCGGGCTGTTCAAGACAAATCGACGACTACACGCCACCAATGGACATCGAACCAACATTTAGATCACCAAGCTGGCTTCCACACGAAACAACGGATTACTCGATATCAGACGAATCGCGACCAGCTACACCTCGAAAACCCTCTCGAGCGTTAACGAACCAATATCACGATATGTCGCCATCATCAGAGAGTAATTCCGACAACGACTCGGTATTTCAACCATCACAATATCATCGAAAGCGACTAACACCACGAGTAACTCCACCACCAACGCGGGGAGCCACAATAACAGACGATACTCAGATAACAAATAATATCATAATAACGCAGGAAAACATCCTAGCTCAGGAGGACAACATAGCGCACTTCCTGTCAGCTGATGGTGTCATGGACACAATGGTTTCAAAAGTACTTACGGAAAGAGGTAAACTCACCCAATCGGTATTTTTGCAAACGAATCCAGGGATCGGACATATTTTTATCACACGTGACAAAACAAGACGCTATTTCACAATGATTTGTAAAAGTAAGTCAACAGACGCTACTAGTACACTCACGATTCAGAAGTGTCTAGAAACACTCGTACAAACTTTAGTAAAAAACAAAATCACATCCTGTACTTTATCTAAAGACCCTCAGATTATCGATACATTCCTGTGGTCTAACATCAAAACATATCTGCGAGTACTTACAATCGGTTCGAACATCACTTTCAGACTATGTGAGGGCCTTATAACCGTCCCCGATCAGGAAAACAGACAAAGAATTATTAGAGAACTACACGGATCTGTGGTCGGAGGCCACAAAGGCGTGACGAAAACGTACCAACGCATCCTCTCCCAGTATTACTGGCGAGGGTTGAAAAAAGACGTGGAAACGTTTATTAGATATTGCTTCGACTGTCAAAAGAACAAACTAGTCCGAGTAAAAAATAAGGCTCCGATGATTATCACGGACACACCAGCGCAACCCTTTGATAAGGTAGCTATCGACATCGTAGGCCCGCTGAAGCGAACACCACTAGAATTCATAGGGAAAATCAGCAAAATACTTTTTGGAACCATGGACAGTGACGATGCAGACCGAATAGACTCACAAATAAACGCATTGGCAAACAGTACTGTCGAATTGGCAGAAATCATACAAAATCAGACACATATAATCAGATCAAGCTTCAACTTCACTCAAAATCAAATCGCTTCACTAGCAGAAGTGGTAAGAGGTGAAATACGAGAGGTAAAACTAACACAGGCATCATTGCAACACGAATTATACATTATTCAAAGACTCATAACATTCACTAGTTTAGTCGACGAAGGACTTATGCAGTACGAAATCGATTTGGAGACACTAACAAACGCAGTGCTCTTCGCAAAAATGGGTCAAATACACCCCGAAGTACTATCAACCAAAAAAATACTGACTTGTGCAGAAGCGATCCGAAAATCAACTCCGAACACAATATTTCCTATACCGCTTAGTACAGAATACGTTCCCGAGTTAACAAAAATAATCGACCTCACAGCGTTTCATAACGGAGAACGACTCATCTACGTTATAAAAATTCCTCTTCTAGACCTAACACCGTACAAACTATATCAACACTTATCAGTCCCGGTACGCCAACTTTCAGCAGCCAAAGGCGCAAGATTCGCATATATAAAACCAGCAGTCCAGTACACCGCAGTTTCCGAAGACTTCGGTAGTTACTTTAACTTGAAAGACGAAAACGAATGTAAATTCATAGTTAACCGTTACATCTGCAAACAAAATCACCCAGTAGGACGAATCAGTGACGAAACTGAATGCGAGGTTCAACTCCTTGTTAACCCGCAGTTAAGCGATTTAGAACTATGCGACATCAGACTAAAAACGTTGAGACAAACTTACTGGATAAAAATCCGAAACGCAAACGCATGGCTATTTGCAGCACCAAAACCAGAAACTTTATATCTTCTTTGCGATAATCACGAATCAGCCATCGAAACAATAAAAAACACTGGAATTTTACAAATCAAACCCACTTGCCAAGTAAAAACGCGCACAATAACACTAACTCCATCAGTAGAAATAACATCAACGATCGAGGTTAAATTCACACACACACCAGTTCTGAACATTACGGAAATGATACGAAAATCAATCAAAAACATGGACAACATAAATTACACAGAAATCATGACAGAAACTGAAACACTTACAGGCCTATCAAATCCAGGCTCCATACACGACGATCTAACAAAAAACGAGGTGGCATTGAAAGCCATTATAGCCAAAGCACGCGAAATTTCAAAAACTCACTACATGAATAACAGACTCTCTACACTCGAAACTATACTGAAATACACCGGAATCTCTTTGGGTTCCATCATGCTGCTACTAGTAGTCGGATGGAAGTTTTCTTTATTCGGCAAAATATCCAGCCTATACAAAATTATATCTTGTTTAACCGAGAATCGAGTAGCGACAACGCAACAACAAGCCAGCGAGGCTTCCGAACCGACCGTTGTCTACCACAGACAACCTATAGAATTAATCGAAACTCAAACGCAACCAACTACAGATTGCAGAGAGGTCGCAATCATAACAAATCATCCACCGCAACCAGTTCGTAGACCAGTTTACGCGCTGACATATTACGATCGAAACGCGGTACCATAAAAAAAAAAAAAACACGAAAAGAGCGATAATAATAATAATCACTCATAATAATCCAATATATCCTTAACCATCTACATATACCCTTACTAACGGGAATTAAGCATGCATACACTTCCCTCTTATCATATCACAACACACAAATAATCTTAATTATATCATGCATGGCTTAAAAAACTATCGTTTTTTTTTAATCCTATTACTATTTTTGCATATTATTTCACCAAAGTACATACACACTTAACAGATAAAAAAAAAAAAAAAAACAACAACAACAACAACAATGGACACTCAACTGTCAACATCATCATCCGTACCAGTCACTAAAGTTGAGTGCCTCCTCTGCCCGAGAAAAGTGAAGGCAAACAAGCTGGCCGACCACACGGCCAGATGCTACTCGGAGCTACAAAAGCGAACCGCCAGTTTGGGATCGCGTCACACTGGATGCCCGTTATGTTGCTGCGTGTTCCCGGCGAACCGACTGACGGCTCATATCGACAAATGTGTCGCTTACCTGCTGAAACTGCGGTTCCACGACCAACAACTGAACGCATTACAGCAGTACTCTCAACAACAACAGTACGAACAATACCAGGCACAACAATTTTTTCAACATCAGCAGCAGCTGCGTCAACAACAAGGAATAGAACAACGACAGCAACCAATACTAGACTACACACCACACACACCCGAAGGACCACCACCACCACTGGAATACGAGGATACTCAAAACACAGACACAGATGACGAAAGCACAGAAGATGAAAGTACAGACAACGAGACTGCAGTCGAAACAACAAACGACGCAAACAAAAAAACAAGCAATACGAACAAGGAAGCAAACCAAAACGACAACAAGACCACCCATGACGCAACTAACAATCCAAACGAAAACACTGACAACGCAAACGGAAAATCCGACAAAAACGAAAACAAGGGACTAAACGAAAACAACGACAAGACCAAAACAGACTTCGACCCTAGAAAATTAACGCTGGAGGAAGGTTTCAAGTGGATCGATTGCCAAAACTTAGAGATCCAGCGCAAAATCAAAAACCGAGCCTGCACAAACATCTTCCTCGCAGGGCTGAAAAAGGAAAGCATGAAAAAGAAATGGAATCAGACTACCATACAGTAAAGACAACATTAAACCTCAAACACACAATTATTAAACCCCCATAACCTAATAAACAATCATACATATACAACATGACACGTACAATAACCAAATATATATATATAGTAATAAGCATAAGCGCGGCACGCGTCGCGTAGCGTCGATAGAGAGCGAGGAGAGGCGAAAAAAAAAAAAAATCCTCCTTAACGTTTTATTTTGTTTTGTTTTTTTTTTTCATTCATAAAAGCATATTTTTATTTTTTCCTTATCAATTTAGTTTTTCTTTTTTCTTAAAAATTTTTTGTAATTCTCTACGACCAATATATATATGCAACGCTTTTTTTTTACATTTTAAATATTTGTGTTAATCATTTTACCTATTCTAGAATCAACTCCTATCTTTCACCAACAAACCATCTCCAAATAACATGTCTCACCCATTAACCACCACTAATCAGAACTTTAGAATGTTACAGGCACCATATTACAAAAGGAAAAAAAAAACTCGAAATTTATAACCTAAACTCTAGAGGGAAAGACGAACATTGGGAAAATATAACAAATACGTATACGTATGCCAATAAACAATGGACAAAATTACCAAAAATGGCATAAATACATTGGAGAAAACAAAACATGGAGTTTCACCAACGAAACAAGCAGGACAGCATTTTAATTTTTCTTAACCATTTTTAACATCCAATATAAACCCATCCAATTTAACCAAACCATTCCCACTAACATGAACAACTAAAAATTTTACTTAGTTACAGATACCAACAACCACCAACTATTTAAAAACAACAGGAGTGTACCGCAATCAACTTCACAACCAAAGGATAATCCTCCAAATCAATCCAAACAACAACCAGGAGCTTCACTTCTTCAACATCAATCAACAATCAACAATCAACAACAATTATAACAAAAAAAAACACACACTTTTGAAAAACATTACACAACCTACACAAAAATGAAAATATTTTAGAGAAAAACCAAATAACGTTTCAAATTATATCGAGTCACACTTAACAAAATCATATCAAATGTAAAAATTTTAATGTCCGATGCGGGGGCATCGTTTCCTCCCAGAGGGGGAGTGTAACGGCCCCAGCCTAGTATTTAACTTTTCGAACTTCGAATATTTATTCAAGCGTATCGATACGGAGTTTCCGTTCGATACGCTCTTCAGAGAAGCCCTTAAGGCTATCGAGCATCCGGACCGCCGCGCGCGTCCACTTATCTCCTAGCCTAAACATCCGACGACTCTTTATTCCATTGTAGAAGCGAGCGCGAAGCCCTCAGCTTCACGCCCGCTTCAATCAGTTCAGCTCCGACGACCGACCAGTGCGGTACACTTACCTCTCCGACTAATTACACTCTCCGCTACGACTAATAAAAAGTATATTATATTCATATTCTGACTCGAATCATTGTACAGTGCCTGACCCATCGGCCGTCCGTCACACGAGTCAGGCAGCTCGGTCTCTTTGCCGGACCGGTTTCTGACCTGGCTTAAGGCGTTCTTCCTCCTACTAGTCTCCTGATTACTGACTATAGCATTTAGTGAATCGGCGGCCTGTTTAGCATTACTAACCGGTTCTCGTTCCCATTCACAATCTTCGATTCCCATATGTAGGTTAAAGAATGTTATTTCGCTTCCTTCGTCGTCGCTTCCATCCGTATCAGATTCTTCTAGTAACATTGAGTGTATGTCCTGATCTGTTATCGACCCTTTTTCCTTCCTCCGAGTTTGTGTTACGGGATTGGTTTGAATTAAGAAAATTCCATCTGACTGATCGGGTTCTGCTATCGGGTTCCGGGACAATGCGTCTGTATGCCAAATTTGTAACAAACGGGGACATACAGCAAATCGTTGCTATCAAGTTTTTCCACCAGAAACACAAAATTCGGGAAATAAAACATTAATGTGCCAGCTATGCACGAAGACAGGTCACGCGGCTATTCAGTGTAGCCAACTACCCAGTGACGGCCCTCCGCCTCCCAGGGAGCCAATAGTAAAGGGCATACCGCAGGGCCTTCGTTTTCAGGAAGGAATTAATATAATTTGTCAAATCTGTAAGAAACCCGGACACGAGGGCGATAAATGTAGCTATCGATATAACCAGAACCGAAATTTCATGCGAGAACAAGATAATAATCAGAGAGGATACCCCGACGGTAACAGGGGAAGAGCAGATCAGAATAGGATTTGTCACTACTGCAAACAGCCAGGCCATTTCATTAGAGAGTGTTAAGCACGCCTCAGTAAGGAAGAAGGCGAACGCTGGGGACCGGGAAACGCCCATGGTCCGCCGCCAATGGGTGCAGTCGGCGAGGCCTCGCGGAACCTGCACCCTATACGCGTTATAACAGCGGGAGCCAGGGTTTCCAACCCCGAGTAATGCGGATTTTTAACATTCACTTGGAAAAAGACAGCAGCGTGCCTACGGTTAATATGAATAGTCCTGAACTAACCGCCCCAATTATTTTCATGATCGATACTGGAGCCGGCCCGAATATCTTGAAAGAAAAATTTGTACACCCAAGCTTTCCTATTAATCGCGAAGAAATCGTGCAATTAAATGGAATCACAGATAAATCCATATTAACAAAGGGACATGTGACTATACAGGCTTTCGGTCGGCGCACCAGATTCCACATCGTTGATAATAGTTTCCCCATATCGGAGGGGGGAATACTAGGATCAGAATATTTAGACGGCAATCGAGTTACAATAGATTATGAGAAGCGACAACTGAAAATGCAAGATACTGAGATTCCCTTCGCGACTTCAGAAATGGTATTAATCCCTGCGCAAACGACGAAGATTTGTTTCGTGAGAATAAAGAATTTAGAAGTAAAAGGAGGATATTTACCCGTTTTGAATGCGGGAGAAGGATTAACGATAGGACAAAGTAGATTTGTGGAAAATAATAATGGAAAAGTATATATTCAAATTACGAATTATAATTGCTATACCGTGCAAGTGCAAGTGCCGGTAGTAGAATTATTATTAACAGACGAAGAAATAGACTCGTGTGAAAGAAATATGCAACAGACCTCGAACAATCAAGTGAACAGTAAGAATAAAGATGTAGAGAGATTTAATAACCCAAGCAAGATAGACAAGGAAAGGTTAAGTGAGACAGAATCTAAGAGTAAGCATGAATATTTATCGAACGAAGATATCCCCGTGAAAGAATCAGAACTCGAAACCCCGGACGGAGGGTCCGAGGCCGGCATTGACGCAACGATTAACGCGTCAACGGCCGAAAGTCAAGTAACACTTATAGGCGAGACAGGGCGTTCGGACGAAACCGAACCCGCAATCGATACAGAGACGTTGATGAAAATTTTAATGTATACAGAATCCCTAGAAGCGACGGAAGTGGTTTATAACCCTTCTCTCGAGCGAATTATAGAGAATGAAATACAGGAAATGATAGACGAAAACCAGGCAGAAATGATCGAAGATAATATTTGTTTTAAGATGATAACAGTTACAGGAACAAACCCAACGATGGGAATTGAATCTTGCTCTGAAAGTTCAACGACTATGGTGCCAATCGAAGGGCCTAGTTCGGTTGTAACGTGCAAAGAAATCGTACCCGCTGGGAAAATAAGAATAGATGAAATAAGTGAAGTACAGAGCGATAAGGTTATGCAAGGAAGGGACACGTTTAACTTCCAAATTAACATCGAGACTCTCGGTGTAACTAGTAATGAAATAAATCTCGGGAAACAAGAACGAAAAGATTACAGAACATACAAAATGATGAATATAGCATTAATAAAGAGATTAAGCGTGCATTATGTGACGCATAGCATTCAACCATTTAATCGAAGGGATCATTGTTTCTGTTACGCTACGACACCTGTGTCTGAAGATCGTTTCAAACAAATTCGGGAGCTTCTGAGGCTCGAGGGATTAGAAGACGAAGAGAAACTCAGTATCGAAGGCCTTTTAAGGGAAAGCGTCCACCTATACCATATCCCCGGTGAATCTCTGTCATATACCACAATACTCCAGCATAGAATACCCACGGTAGATGATTTGCCTATAAATACCCGCGGCTATCGTTGGCCTGAGTGCACTAAGGATGAAATAACAAAGCAAATCGAAGAAATGCTTGAAAATAAAGTCATAATCCCATCTACCTCGCCGTACAACTGTCCCGTCTGGGTCGTGCCGAAAAAGTCGACTCCAAAGGCAATAAACGCTGGAGAGTCGTATTCGATTACCGCGCGCTGCACGAAAAAACCGTGGCCGACGCCTATCCTATACCAAACACACCGAGATCTTAGATCAGCTAAGGGGAGCCCAGTACTTCTCCGTCTTCGATCTCGCCTCGGGTTTTCATCAGATCGAGATTAGCCACGAAGACAGGCATAAGACAGCATTCACAACACCTCGCGGGCATTTCGAATTCGTACGCATGCCGTTCGGGCTCCGCAACGCCCCTCCTACCTTTCAACGCACGATGGACTTGACCCTCAGCGGGCAGGGGGTATTTGTGTACTTAGACGATATCGTCATCTATGCACGGGGACTAGAAGAACACGAAAACCTATATCGAGAAATGATAAAGCGACTCGAAGCTGCCAACCTAAAATTACAACCCGACAAATGTGAGTTTTTTATAAAAGAAGTAAATTATTTGGGGCACGTCATCAGACAAGACGGCGTCACCCTCGATCCAAAGAAATTGGAAGCCGTTAGCGAAGTTCCACGGCCGAAAAACATTAAAAATATCCGACAATTTCTGGGCTTCACGGGATATTATCGCCGATTCATTGAAGGATATGCGAAAATATCTAAACCTCTCACCCTGTTACTTCGTAAAGAAACCGGATTCGAGTGGGGACCCGAGCAACAGGAAGCTTTCGAGATATTAAAAACTAAGCTCTGTACAGCACCCGTTTTGCGATATCCCGATTTTTCGAAATCTTTTATTTTAACCACAGACGCCTCTGGAACGGCCATCGGAGGAATTTTATCCCCAGGAGAAATTAATCACGATCACCCGTGCGCGTATGCCTCGCGAGCCTTGAGTAAAACAGAAGAACGCTATGACACGTACGACAAGGAAGCGCTGGCTATAGTATACTCGATCTTACACTATAGATCTTACTTGTACGGGCGACGATTCACCGTAGTCACCGACCATAAACCCTTATTGTGGTTCAGACGCGCTACTGACGGCAACGCAAAAATATTACGGTGGCGATTGAAGCTCGCGGAGTACGAGTATGACGTAGTTTATAAAGCAGGCAAAACGAACGTTAATGCCGACGCATTGTCCCGGAACCCGATAGGAGAACCCGATCAGTCAGATAGAACTTTCTTAATTCAAACCAATCCCGTAACACAAACTCGGAGGAAGGAAAAAGGGTCGATAACAGATCAGGACATACACTCAATGTTACTAGAAGAATCTGATACGGTACGATAAACACTTTTTGCGGGAGCGTATATGTTTTTGAGGTAAGTATACAAATTTTCCATTGTCCCGAAGGACTGTAAATGAATAGTGCGTCGGGGTTTGCCAGCAATTTTACATCTTACGGCTTTTACTAAGTTTGCTCCTGCTCCGGGCCCTAGCATCTCCATTGCTTCTTTACATCCCTGTAAAGAAGCATACTCAGAGACGTACTTTGCCCGTCATAATGGGGTATTACCGCGAGAGCGTTCTTTAATGATACAGTTTGGTTAAACGGAACCGGGGGATTCACTGTTAGGAACGTTTTCGTTGGCCATATTGTAAAGTTTTTTTATTTATTGGCGGACGAGGTGCGATTATTGTATTTTCGTTTTTTAAGAAGGTATTCCCTTCGTTGGTTCTATCAGTCGAACAGCCAGCGATTTCGGAAAGATTTTCAAAGCGATCTACAATGGGTCTTACGGGTTTTTCGGGACTATTTTCGTTCGAAAACTCGAGTTTACGTTTACTGGTTTGAATATTCTTAGTCGAATCAAAGGGGGCTTTCGCGATTGTTCTACGAGGCGTGTCTTTAATTGGGGTAGAGTTTTGCAGCGGCACAGCGGGAACTTCGCTCAGAGCGGCATCAGCATCAATGACTGTCTTAATTTCGAGGAGACTCTTTTTTGCTTCGTTTAATGTTTCGGTGGTTCCGTAATTTTTGGTTGACGATATCGCGCTGCTAAATGAGAAATATTCGCCAGTTAACGTATGCGACAAATCGCCGGGGGTTCCGTAGTTACTAGAAGATTCGAATGATCGGGAGAAAACTGTTTGGTCTAGGTCAGTTTCGGGCAGCGGAGCGGGGCTCTCGCTCTCGTTGCTGACAGCTAGCTCGCGGCAATGGAGGCTTCCTGCTTCCCTGTGACTTCCGTCTCTTTCGATGAACTTTTTCCGAGATTCGCGGAGAATTTACGGACGTTGGAGTCTTTAACGGGTCTTATTGGTGAATTTAGTTCCTCTAAGTTATCCTCATTAATCGGTATATCTCTAAGTTCTTCCCATGTTTTTACTCCAGAATCCTCCTCACAAGAGACAGCCTCCGATACGCCAGTATTCTTTGTAATTGAATTCTCAGTTTCTTTCTTTGTTACTGCTACCAAATTTTCTAACGGTTTATCCGGGTTCGGGAAAGACAAAGCAACGGCTTGTTTGTCTAATCCTTCGTCTGCTTCTACAATGCCAGACACTCCCTTCTGTTCTTCCCTAGGAGGAAGGTTTTGACTCTTATTTTGTCGTTTCTTTCTTTCGTCAGGATAAGTATGCAACACTGAATCCGGCAACTTTTCTCGGGATCGAGTGTTCATTTATACTTAATTATTATATCAAAATTATCGCTTTCTCATGGTAATGCTATTTGTGTACTCAAAACGTCGTGGGGTCTTTTCCTCTAACTCTTTCCTATGTGTGGAGTGATCACCGGTAAACTCTGACCTATATATATATTTTTTTTTTTTTTGCAAAATGAAACTATTTGTTTCCAGCGGAGAGAGAGATCGTTTGAGAGGAGGGAAGTGAAGGAAGGATATTTTTTCTTCCTCTTTTTTTTAGAGTAAGGATTCCGATTTTTTAGGGTATTTCTGATTATTTGGAAGAACGTTTCCTTACTGTTTTTCCGTTTTTTGTTGGTTGAACTACGTTTGTTTTCCGCTGGGGGTTGTGTGGTTTCGGGAGGGGGCGGATGTGGCTGCCTGGCTAATTCTCTTGTTAATTTCGCGCACTCCTTTTGTAATATTCTTAGAGCCCGTTTGAGGCACCGTCTGTAAGAACAGGTTGTCTTGCTCTTCCCCATGGTTATAGACTGGGAATGTAAATTGCCTTTAGTGGTTTCCTCTTTTACTTGTCTCCGTAGCTATCAGTTATACACATATATTTATACATAGTCAAGGGTAGGGGATGGGTTTTCCTTTTCTGCCTTTCTTGAACCGGCAGCTTGTACGTTGCTGTATTTCCCCCTTTTTTATATAACATTTTTCTCTCTTTTTTTATTATTGGCGTCTGGTGTGGTTTCAATATTTATTCCCAACGTTCCCCAAGAAGCATTCCTTTAGATCCCGGACGAGCCCCCATTTTGTTACGTCCAAACAGCGAGTGCCCCATGCATGAATCGAACGCCAGAGATGAACGAAATCCAAAGGCTCGGAAACAATGTTACGACAATCAGGGGCAACTGGGATGACACCGGCCTGATTTGTGCGTCAACAACACTGCTTACGTTAGGCCTAAGGTCGAAAACATAACGCCGAACGTGCACCGGCAATAGATAGCCTCTGTCCCGTTTGGATTATGCCACAGATCGGAACGCTTTTTGATTTAACACGCTCTAGTCAAGTCGATGAAATCGACCTATGATGTCAATCGGGTTCACGATAGCCCCTTTTCTAGTCTAATCCTTGCGGAAAGTTACTAAGGACGGGGCAGGGAATGCTTGCTTCGCAGGAACGATGAAATCGAGGAAGTGAGGAGAGTTCTTTTCGTTTAACGGATTTGTGGAGTCTACTATTATTTTGCCTGAACAGTTCTATAGGTTTCTACAGAAGGTTGTACACTGGTTAATTGTTTCGTTGAAAATACACTTTAAAATTCGGGGAGCAGAATCGTTCGGTGCATAATGGAAATATTATCGACGTATTATCTTAAACTAATTTTGAAGAATAATGAAAATGTACTTACTTTGAATTCGTTGATGCCGAAGGATCAGGAAGATGTTATTTCGATGTAAAAAGATGTTGGTCCAATTTAAATGATTTATTGAACAGAAGGAATAATTATCGCGGATAAAAAAATGGTTTTACAAAGTTCGAATAAAATAATACTTGGTGAGTCGGCAAAGAATATCTTAACTGGTCGAAAATTTACTCGGTACGAATCGCAAATTTAGACGCTACTTCTGTTACTTCTTCTACTTCTTCTCTTCCTTCTATTCTGTGTCGTTTGCTCTCGGGTCTCGGCTTTTTATCAGCTTGCCCCTTTCACTTCCTATCAAAAATAGGGGAATAGTGGGTGGGCCTTAAGGGTCGTTACATTTTGAAGGTGTTATTTGCGTGCAGTTCTATTGCGCGGCCAGTTGCAGGTGTGCGCAAATCTCGGGCCGGTAATTGGTTCAAGAGGCCCCGTATTAGCGAATCACGATTGGAGATGGGATTTCATTCATGGATGGTATTCGTAGAAATGCGCGGGGGAGGGGATTTTCTTTGAACACGAACCAGTCTTTGAGATTTTTCTTAGCAACGTGGGGCATAGCTATGGAGACCTGGGTTTTCTTAATTTTAATTATTTTGTAATTAATTAATACGTTGATTGAGGCTTAATGTACCCCTTTTTTCCTGACTGATTTGGACTATTTTCCTCGGACTATATTCCTATAGAAATGTGGTTTTACCCCGGGGGTCAACACTTTTATTCCCTAATTAGGGCAGATTCTGTTAATCAATATTTGTTCCCAATTTGAATTAATGTTTATGGAATAAGAAAATTGAATAAAGGAAGTGCTATCACGAGAAAGTTCGAGAAGTTAGTAAATTTGCGAAAGGTGTGGCGTGAGCCATTTTGCACCGGTTTTGTGAGCCCTCTTGGCAACAGTGAGGAGGCGGTATTGCTCTCGTCGCTTGACCAGGAGTTACCCCTTGAAATTCTTTTCTCGTTCTTCCTCTACTTATTACTTCCTCTCTCTTGTGCTTGAACGCTTCCTAAATAGTTTAATTCACTACCGTGGACTCGTGTCATCATAGTGAGCTCGCTCTCGTACAGTGTGCATATATGCGAAGAATCCCGGTCTTACCCCAGATAGACAAACGTGCCATGACGGCAAGCAATGACTGTTTAATGGCAGCAGAAATGCGGCAGACAGCGGCACGTCGTGACGGCACAAACGTAGTGATGTATGGCCACATTAATCTAATTTTTGACGTCACGTCGTGCCATCCACTTCACACCGTCACATTGAAGCCACATTGGCGTCACGTCTTGGCGGCTGGCTCGCCACGCGATGGCGTCAGTGTTGCGGCATAAATGACACACACAGTGAATGGCGTCGCGATCGAATGATGGCACGTCGCCGCCATAATTACTTCACAACGTGTCGCCGTGAGTCTGAAGGGTGCCCGTAGTGACGACATATTTGTGTCATATGGGCAGCATCTTTCAGACTGGTATATCATGGCAT
The DNA here is from genome assembly GCA_917499995.1 of Ichneumon xanthorius. Taxonomy (NCBI): domain Eukaryota; kingdom Metazoa; phylum Arthropoda; class Insecta; order Hymenoptera; family Ichneumonidae; genus Ichneumon; species Ichneumon xanthorius. Next base: position 1,544,914 of record CAKJTD010000004.1, read on the forward strand.
GGTGGCACTACGACATCTCAATGGCAGCACATGGCATCATTTAATGTCTGAAGGGCGTGTACGGCGTGTTGACATATTGGCGTCATATATGCAGCATCTTTCAGACTGCAATGAAATTATGCGATGGTTCTATGACGTCTTAATTACAGCATGGTAGTTACAGCTCGGGCAATTAAGCGGGCGGTAATAAACACTGCAATAATCTTTTCTTACTGATTCTGGCATGTATGGTCAAAAGAAAAGTCTCATCGAAAACCGACATGAGAGCTTTCGATGAGACTTTTCTTTTGACCGTACCTGCGAGAACCCGTGAGAAAAGTTGATTACATTTTTTATACCGACTGAGCCCGGGATAGACTGGGAGGGAGGTGTTTCATATGGTGTTATTAGTATTAATCAACTTTTTTATTTTCATTCAAATATTTATATAAAACAATTAATGTATAGATCAAAAAATATAATAGTCATTCTTTTTTTTTCTATACACTATATCTTGCACATAACAAAACTACCTATTGAACCTTAGAATAAATACCTATACAACTTAAAAACCTTATAAAACCTATAAAACCTTGGAATACAAAAGAAAAAGAAAAAAGAAGTTATTTCTTGATGTCGGGGTCCAGGATTTCGATGCGCTTTCTCTTCGATGTTCTTGTTGACAAATCTCCCTGCAAATCAAACAAAATAAATACCAATGGAAATCGTACAAATAACATAACATACAGACGAATCGTAAGAATAAACGTAATTATGCCGTATGCAATAATGTTCATACCTGTACTGATTATAATTTTTTTCTTAACAATAAAAGGCTGACACCGTTATAGTTCATGGGTCATTCATGTTCGGGATAGCCGTTTTTTGGTAATAAACAATTATAACTAGTATGGGAATCAACCTTATCGTACACAAAATTTACCAATACTTACGACATATCGGCATACTCCAACGTTCACGTCTTCACAATCTGCCAAGTCCTCTTGACAGTCCGATTTGGCTGGGAAATCCGAAATCAGTTCCCGGGCGATGATGGCATCCGTTGAACTGCAAACTTCTCTCCACGTCCTTGAATCGATGGGTTCGGTTGGTAATCTAAACACAGTTCGATTGAGTGTAGTGTAGTTGAATTGAAAACCGGGGGACTTTTATTTAAAAGGTATTCTATTTTTTCTTGATAAGGCGGATAAAAGTGAAATCTATAACGCGCACTCGAAGAAATTGATAGTCTAACCTAAGATAGTCCGCGTAATTCGGGTCCACCCCGACTACAGCAGTACGAAGGAGGAGTGTGGCTAGGAATAATTGATGATCGATGGATGACGTAGGGGAACAGGATACGGAACGACGCATGTGCAATATTACAATATTACCGCGGTCGGTAATAAAAACAGTAATAAACTTTTCTCGCGGATTTTTGCATGTACGGTTAAAAGAAAAGTTTAATCGAAAGCCGAGATGACATCCGCTTTCCATGAGACTTCTCTTTCGACGGTACATGAGGAAATCCACGAGAAAAGTTGATTGCAGTTTTTAATACCGATTGAGATCGGGATGAACGCGGAAGACGGTTTTTCATATTATCTTAATAATGACTGGCACACGACATCGCCGCTACTATATACTCTCCCTCAACCAAGATATCCGCCCCATTAAACTGACGTCGGCGTCTGGGCATACGATACCCTTTCGCCAGAACATCGTCGAGCCTCACTAATGAGATTTGAGGTTGCAATGCAGAACACTTAAAATGACCAGAGGAAGTCGAAGGTATGACCACATCGTGAAAGAGTTCAACGCTAAGAAACTTTTGAACGATCAAATAGTGCGTCGAATCGAGAACGACAATATTTACAACTATACAAATTGTTGAATCGGTCAATATGCAACACCTGTCGCGTTCACGAGTGCTTGTCAACGTGAAATTTCGGCTCTGCAGCCGACGAAACTGTCGGACTCCGTCAACAGCAATGTCAGCTGGAAGAGGTCCGTCACTGTGTTGATCGTAAACACGTGTTGTCGTTTCGTGCGCATGAGTGGGCAAACAACTCGTCCTAGAACGTTCCGCGCGTCTGTTTGCTATTTGCTGCAAATGCTTATCGGGTTTTCTGCAGTATCTTCGAAAAATACTCATATTATTTTCGTAGGGAAACGCGGAATACGAGTCGATCGGACCCAGCGCTCTGACATCCTCCACGACATGAAGCAAGCCGTGGACATTGTAGCTTATAAAACATTGTCCGTACAGAATTCGGCACTGCTCGACAAAGATCTGCAATAGTCTTTCTGCAAAAAACAACTGTTGCTTGGTCGCGGAGGCTATCGTTAGAATGCGCATCGATGTACTCAGGAGAAGAAAATGAGTGTACACCTCCTTATCCAAAACATCAGCGAAAACTGCAGGCCCTGTGTACAACAATAACTGGCGAAACTCGGTCGCTTTGAACGACGAGAATTGATTTAAATCAGAGGGCTCACGAGCAAATTCTCGGGGGCAATAATTACGCAGCATTTGTAATCTTTGTGTTAGAAGATCGATGTCACGCCCGCACAATTTAGTGCGATACGAAAACTTCCCACGTACCCATGCAGTTAACATCCGCTTAACGACACCAAGGCACACAAGGTGCATGTATTCGAATGGTACATGCGTTACCGTACCTATTGGGAGGAGCGATAGGGGGCTTATACCGTCTTTGAGGTGATCATCATCGACTTCCTGGAAATATCCCTCATCGGTTCGAGCGAAATTATTCAGCCCCGAATACGTCATGCGATTATTTATGTACTCTCCGGAGATTTTGCATTTCGAGCAAGGGCTCGACGAATTATGCGCGGTGTGATTCAAAATGAATGCACGTGCTGGTGCGTCAGCAATAAAGGACCGCAGACGGATTCGGATCGTGGAACCAAGAAAAATAATGCCACCATTCTGGATTATTTGATTCGTTTCATCAACGAATGGCCTGAAAAATTCCATCGCGCTCTGAGGTTTCCCTTTTCCTTTGTAGATGCCGATCACCTCGGTTGGGCTGTTTGGAACATTTGCAGCTCTACATTGGATTGGCCAAATCGTTTGTGCGCCCAAAGTAGCACCGTCGGTATTAAAATCTATTTCCAAACAGGGGGGTACATCAGTGTAAGAAATATTTTGAAGTATACCAATGATGGCTGCCTCAAATCCTAAATGAAGGTATTCGCCCGGCGCAACGTCTAATAGCGGAGTTGGTGTACGAGGGGTACTCAACAATGTCTTGGAAGATTTTGGCAATGAAGAAAAGCACGGATGTTTTTTCAATAATTGAAGAAGTTCGTCGTTCGCCTGAGATGCTATCGAATTTTTCACACACCATGATGCTATCTGGTCCCGAAAAGATGGATGTGCAGACGAACTTGGCCCCTCACCAACTGACTCGACGTCTGAACTATCGTAACTGCTAATTGAATCATCGCTTTTATACTCGTTGGTACTGTCGTTACTGGAAGACCTTATCGTTTCATGACTTGACTTCTCACTGGGAGTTTTCGGTACTTCGCTATAATTACTACACAATTCTACATCATCTACAAAATTGGATTTGCCACAAGAAACGGAGTCATTGGACCCGTCAGGAGAATGCGTTTTTACGACGGCACTATCTCTTTGCTCCTGATAATTCGCTAGTGGTTTCAATTGACTTTGTCTAGATTCTTTAATTTTTTTGACATTTCGCACTGCAATATTCCTAATCTCAGTTGCAACCCTGCGACGTTGTCGAGCAGATAGCTGACTAAGTGGTTTTCGGCTTCGAGAACATTTTTGTATGTTGTTTATACGCATTATGTGACCGTGGAAAAAACAAAAAAGTAAACAAACAAATCAAATAAATTTTAAGAAAGTTCTCTCAAGTGATTCAGATTATAATTGCGCGGAGTCAATTGCCGAGGGACGAAGGTGGTCTGCATGTCCAACTACAAAATTTGTATTGTGTAAGGTCGTAAGACACAACAAAGAAAAAGTCTAACGAATAAAGCGAAGGCCTACGTCTGGTAAAAGAGAGAGCATGGTCTCCAATATAGAAAACGAGAAAACACCGAATGTGCCAACCTTAAAAAAATGGATTATTGAGAGCAAGTGGTATTGAGGAAAGTCCAAAATGCAAAAGGAGGTAGAAGGGCGAGCTTCGTGAGAAAGGAGAAGGTGTGGGCAAATCTTCACTCCTAAAGCCTTGCGTAGACCGAAGCTACGATTGAACGGAAATTAGGACTAGTCACTTATGAGGCAAAGCTAGATTCAGGTGGATTGATGAAACGGCACTTTGATCAGCAGACGCGACCCAGCGAGAGGAGAAACAGAAGAACCAAATCCAAACATCTTAAATGTACAGTTGCATCGATCTCCAACGCACAAAAGAGGTAATAGATTATTGTAAAAGATTGTACGAGTGAACACCAAAATATAATAAAATAAAATGTGTAAGGTTGTAAAAGGTCATAACAAAGTTCTCGAAGAGTAATGTATTAAAAATGTTTGCAATGCTAAATCGTCAACGCTAGAAAAATCAGGATAGTTATATGTCGTCGGTCTCCTTGCCAATCCAATCTCAGTTCAACACGAAAAAATAATTATCGTAGCAATCATATCATGTCGCTCTTTCGATATATTTCGGTCCAAAGTAAAATAATTTTTTGTATCTATTAAATTTCTATTAAATCACACAATAATCGCGAGGTAGAGCACGAAAATACTATACGAATACTCAACTTTGGTGTTTTCATCATCAGCAAGCCCAGTCTCTCTCGTCTGGATGTCTCTGATCGGTGGATTTTATTGAAAGATGGGCTATGTTGAATGATCGAATGATGTTCTACGCACTGTTGG